>VZRW01003039.1:50784-102732 GCA_013398125.1 Aegotheles bennettii
GGCGGGGCTGTGCCCTGGGTGCTCGTGCCCTGCCCTGAGGGGCTCGCTGGGTCCCCGTGCCCTGCCCTGAGGGGCTCGCTGCCTCCCCAGGCTTGTAGGGGAGCCCCTTGGGTACAAAAGTGACGGTCTGAGGGCAGGCAGGAGGGAAGAGCCTGACACCAGGCTGGGGTCTGAGGCAGCAGTGCACACCGTCCTTCCGTCAGACGAGGCTCTGTGTGACAACTTGTCTGATGTTCACAGGAAAAATATCGTTAAAAATGAAGTAGCTGGCCAGTGTGGGATGGTTTCCCACTTCTGTGGGGCAGCCTCTCACCCCAGCAGGCCTGCCTCCGGATGAGGGAATCCGGCTGCAGGGGGGGGCTGGCAGAGGCCTTTTCCCCTTACGGAGCAGAGAGGGCTGTTGGCAGGGGTTTAAAGGAGTGTCAGGGCGCTGGCGGAAGGGTGGAAGAGCCTCAGATGCTGAGGGGACATTGTTGGAAGCAGCGAGTGTAAAACTGCTTGGTGTGATTCATGACGGTCACAAGAGGCAGTGTTAAGAGACCCCATCCCATCGCTCTGCCCGGTGCATAAGCAAATACTATTAAGTTAGCCGTTTAACGATGTTGAAATGGAATTAAACCTTCAGGTATTAAATGGGATTAACACCAGGAAGATTTGGTGCTCTGCTGTGTCCTGTCACTACACACCAGCTTCATTAGGAGGGCAGTGACAGGGGTGAGGACAGCAAAGAGCAGCCTGGGAATCATTAACAAAAATAACAAAATCTCAGCAGTGCTTATTGAGTCAACACTGCTGATTTGGGGAGGGGAGAGGAACCTTGCTACCTTGCTAATTTGCTGTAGAACAAATTAACCCAATATTGTATTTCTCATTATTCTTAGCCTTACTTAGCTGTTGTTAAGCCACTATCTATTGTCACTCCTCTTAATAAAGTCTGTGACTTGAATAAATTTCCCCAGCAACTTTGTGTTGACACCACATCTGTGGTATCAGCTCAAGATTGTCCTTTATCTGTTCCTTACAAAATGTACCCTGATTGAAGTTTCCTATTATAGCGCTTCTCCTGGAATTTAGTTCAGAGTAAAACAGCTTAGTATTAACATTCTGTTCGTATTGATGAGCAATCAGTTGTTTTTTCTGATAATACTGAAGAAAACAGAAGACAGCAGCACAAGCAAATGCAAATGAAATGTGATCATCTTATCTTATAATTACTTGCATAAACAAGCACTGAAAAAAATAACACCACAACAAACACTTCCTTGAGAAATCAGTCTGCATTGAGGGCTGCTCTCGTGCCAGGTGTGTACCAGCGAACGGAAGAATACGGGCAGACTTTTCCTTACAGTCTTTTCCCTAGATGAGTGCTGTGCTGATCGAAATCTGTTCAGGCTGTATTGATTACAGTACTGCTGTCCATCACCATCATCTGTCATCGCCTTCGGGCTGCCGCTGTGACAGCTGTGAAGGAGCAGAGTAAAAGTTGACTGGCAGAATGTTTTGCGTCTAATGAGTCTGTGCACAATAAGAGTATAATAACTAATGCTCTGGAGGAACTCGGCTATCGCTTAAACACCGAAAGAGGGAGATTGCCTTCGCAGAAGCTCCCAAAGCTATCTGTCATCTGTCATGAGCTGCATGTCTGTGGCTGAGCTGGACTGAGGGAATGGAAAGCACCAAAGGCTGCTGATGGGCGCCTTGTGTCGTGCAGGGAGATATAAAGTGGGCTGACATCAAGAACCTGGAAGCGCTCAGGAAGAGCTTAAAACTACAAAGGCGCTGCGGATTTGATGTGATGTTACTCAGCGGTGCAGACTGCTGAGGAGCCTTTTCCAGATGAACCTTGGTCTGACATTCACTGAGAAATCATACAGCAGTAGTCTGTCTGTGGTGTAACACGCTGATGAGCACACATTTAGCAGATGGCCAGGACCATCAGGGATGAGTTACCATGGCTTAGGGATGATCAGAGCAAAGCAGCACAGAGCGATGGCCCAGGCTCCAGCCCTCAGGCAGTGGGTTCACATGTTGGTTCTGGTACAGGTCTCCTGGGTGACACTGAGCCTGCAGTACACACAGGACAACAAGCCTCCAACATGCTACTAGAAGGCTACTGAAGCCCCTAAATCTACCTCGTGGTCCACCACTAGAAGCATGATGGGTACAAGCCCTTCTCCTGTTGCATTGCAGAATTTGTTTTCAAGTAGCACAATCTGTGGGACAGTCCTGTGATTTCCCCCCTGCCCCAAGCCAAGCACCAACTGGAGTTGGCCATAGCAAAGAGCTGGGAGCTGTGTCATGCTCTCCAGCAGCCTAGCACAGCCCCTGCTGCCACTCAGCACATGGGAATTACTGCTTTGGGAAGCAGAAGACCTCCTGTTTTCCCCATGGGCTGCCTTTCTTTCCTCCTCCTCTCTGTGTATCTCCCATCCCTTGACCAACTTGCCCATCACACAGCACAGGGGCCTCTCTGTGGGTCTCACAGGGTGTGGGGACCAGGCATGGCAAAAACTGGGAAGGGCTGCAGGATCTCCGCTGTTTCTCTGGAGCAGGCTGTATCAGCTAGCCAGCCTCTGAAGGGAGGAAGCACAGGAGCCTTCATCCAAAATAGCCCATGGCCGAATGGGCACAGGAACCCCGCTGCAGTGGAGGACACAAAACCCTTCAGTAAAGTCCAGCTTTAGTCCTTCAGCAGAGTCCAGCCACCCCAGATGACATCAACCCTGCTCATACACTCACCCAGCCCCATCCTTCCTGCAGTTGACTTTCTACTTGCTGGGACATCCAACACTGCACCCTTGCCAGCATCAGGCTGCAAACCATGCGATTAGACAAGCCAGCAGATGTCTGCTGAGAGTTTCTTCTCCTTTTCAGGCCTTCTGTGAGCCTTGATTTCACATTCTCAAGCTCATCTCAGACTACAAGCTCTTTTTATTAAATTCAGTACTGTTACCATATTAAAACTGGTTTTGATGGACTGGGCCCAAAGACTGGTGCCTGTATTCAAAAAGACACAGCACTGCTTTGCCGTGGAGTTTAATTGGGGTGCTGTTTTCTGCTTTTGAACTTACCATAATTATGAACAGATTTTTTTTTAATATGTCCCCTGGTTTCTCCCTTCGAAAGAAAAATCTCATGTTTAATGAACTTAATTTTAGATAAAAGGAATTAAAAGAAGAAAATTAAAAATGCATGAAGCTCCTAGAGTCATCCAATTACTGTGATGTCCATACAGCAATGCCGGCGTGGATTTTACAAAGCAAGGAAAAGCAGGAAATCACTGGTGCTTGCCGCATGTAAATGCTGCTCTGTTCCAAAATGTGCTGAATTAGAAATGCACAGTTTATGCATTTCTTCTTCTTGATCTGTTGCAGAAGAAGATAAAGATCAAACATGCCCACCCTGAGCAGCAGATGTATGCATACCCAGAATGCTCACTGGTTTGTACTTGGAACACCAGCATACACACACGCATCAGAAGGGGATGGTCTTTGCATTCACAGTGCAACCAAAACAGGAGCCAGGCTTGGTTATCACTCCGAGGTGATGCTCAGAGACAAGCACTGTGCAAGCATCTCTGGGCACATGGACCTCTCGGGACACCTTCATTTGCTCCCCAAACCCAAATATACCACAAAAAGGCTCAGCCTCATGGGGCAGGATTGCTGTCAGATCAGGAAAAGGCTTGGTTAGGAGAAAGCACGCATACAAGGAGGCCATGTAGAGTACTGAATAATATTTATTTTGTACTGAAATTGACTATAAGATGACAAGCTGCACTTTAGACACTGGCACTCTCAGAATGTCCAAGGTGATGTTGTTTATTTCTTCCCAAAAGTGAGTGGGGAAATCTTAATCGTAGAAGTCATCAAATTCGTCTGCTTCTGTGCTGTGAGTTTGTGGGCGCAAAGCAGCCTCAATCTCGGAGCTGCTTTCGTCGGATTCGCCCCAGAAAGCTGAGGGGGAGGAGAAAAAAAAGCAATTACAAAATCTTTTCCAGTTTATGTCATTTATGTCAGACATGATCATCTTGCAGCTCTCTGGACACAGACAGACACAATGGCTCATAGAGAAGGCCGGAGTTTTGAAGACTGCAAGACCGAGGTGCACGTTCCCAACACGTTGTGGTCTCCAGTAATGGAGTTGCGTGGCCAAACAGTGGGCTCATTCAGAGGTCCCACTTCATTGTTCCTCAAGGTAGCTGGAGAGAACATTTCCACTCCAAGCAATTTACTTGACCAGCTGCTGCCTGAATTACAGCTTTGTCTATTATGTTCCACTTTCTCCCTCTACTTGACCCCATGGTGAAGTCACAATTGGAGCATGACATCAGAGTTGGCATAAAAATGGCAGTGATGTCACAAATGAAAAATCACCAGTTTGTGACAGGGTGACTTCAAAGAACTGCATGGCTTTAACCAACAGCTCTGGGACTTAGCAAACAATTTCACTGAAAAACAGAATTGCATTGAAATTTGAGGTGCCTGAGAGATTCCTTATTTGACTCATGATAAAAAAAGGTGCGGAGCACGTGGGGCAGTGTCAGTCTGACGTACAGTGCTGTGCTGTCTGCCTGTTCCTGACCACTGGCAGAGGGCTGATCTTTGTCCAGAGTCAGCATGAGAGCTGTGATGCCCCAAACAACGTGTAAGACTCAGAAATAGGGAAAGGCTGTTGTGCCTCACATAAATCTCAGCTCATGTTCGACTGAGGCACTGCTAATGTGTTCAGTGCTTCTGATGGCACGAGCTATAGAAACATCTTATCTACAAATGCAGCAGCTGCACTTTTCATTCTGTATCCCCGGCCCCCTGGACTGCACTCTGCTGGGAACCTCAGAGCTCCCACACCCAACACCTGGGAACAGGCTGAACACCCTGAAAGGCTCCAAAAAAATGAAACTCCCCAGCGGAGGAGGAAATGGGCTGGGGATGTGAGCGAGCCTTTCAAAAGGCACCAAAGCAGCCAGCATTCATGGCATCCTTAAGTCAGCTCAGATGCCACAGCTCTAAACCACATTCTGTACCATTCAGGACACAGAGCTCCCAAAACTGAACTCCAGGCAGAGTCTCCTGCTTCCTGCTTATGGGGGGCTCCGTGAGAGGTGACTGCAGACACCAGTGGTCCTTTTGGTGGTTAAAAGAAAAATGAAATGCATGGGAGAACGCAAACATGCAGGCCCCAAACACCCATTTCAAAGAAAGCCTGCTTGCTCATGGAAAAAAAAAATCACTTGCTATTATAGAAAACCTCCAAGAACAACACTAAGTAAATTACACTTCAAAAGACATCGATTTTCAGTAGCATAACAATTGTTTCTTGCCTTTGGATTTTATAGCAGGCACCGTTCCCTTCCTGGTTTCAGTCCTGTGAAAGAGAAAGATTTCAAATAATCAGCACAGTATCACAAAATTAAAAGAACGTAGGTTGACTTTAAAAAAAAACAAACTGAGATGGTTTAAAAAAAAATCAGTAACTTGTGTAACTTTTTTTTAAAAAAGTAACTATTTTATCAAGGGTTTCTTCATCTTTGTGTCTTTTAAAAGGTGGAGAAATTAACATGCAGCAGGGACACGGTCCAGATGTTCAGACAGCATGTCCTGGAGTCATTCCTCAGTAACAGCGCCGATTTACACCAGTAGTGAATTAAGGGTACAAAGGATCAGAGCTCCATCTATCTTTCACAGCCTTTCAGATAATGCAAAGAAAGTAAAGAAAAAATCCAAACACAAATAAAAGCACCCCCCACTGATGCTCACTGAACTTCCTCATTCCCCTTCCTGCCAGTGCACTCCTCCAGCCCAGCGGCTGGGTTCCCATCGCATCATCCCCATCCCGATGTAAATGTGCAATCTCCCAGCTGCCTTTGATCTACCTTGATGTATGTGCAGTTGCGATTCTGCTCTGTTAAATGACTGCTCTTGTGTCTGAAGCATCACAGGCCCTTTTGAATCTCTCAGACAAGCTGGAATCATTTTGATCTTTTGTGTGTAGCGTGCGTATTGTGTTGGCGCTGAGAAATAATCACATCAGGGCAATGATGTAGGAGAATTAACTGTTACATTAACAATCCTGCAATAAGCTCTAAAAATAAAGCTTCAGCTGATTTTAATAAAGGAGATCAAATAGGAGATATTTATGACATTACTGTGCGAAGTAGTAAAATATGAGCCAATGTCAAGCTGCAATTTGAAGCTGTTGCCGCAGTCAAAACGACTCAATCAGCTGTCAAAATTTCATAGTTTGCTGCATTTCATTTAAAGACATGGCATAATACAGAATTGCTAATACAGTAATACACAGTAGCTTAAAGCAGGGAGTTAAAAATATTCTAGCTATTATTGTGGAGGCATTTGTGAAGGAGATAAAAAAAGCAAAGATGTTTCACTGTCTTACACCACCGAATTCAGTAAGAATGTGGGATTGCAGCTGGAAAGCTAAACTTAAAGCAGGGAGGGGTTTCATTACATTACAGCTACTTACGTTATAGAAACTGTTCCTTTTAAGTAAGAGAAAGCTCAGACTGTTTAAATTGTATTCCCTTTCTACGAGCTGTCAATGCCATTAGCACACAGCCTCCCTCTTTGCACATATACAAAAAAATCCCAGAAATAGCATATTAAACAGCCAAAGTTCAACCAAAATACCAAACTGAGGCTTACGTACTAGTAACAAGTAACAGTACTAGTAGAGTATTAACAGTGACATAACTAACTTATTAAGTAAAAAACTTTGTTCCTCTGATTCCTGTTGGCACGCCATCCAAACGCCTTTCTGTGTTATTCAGAGTTAAACCCTACGCTGCACCACACTTCCACTTCTTGTTCAAATACACTTACTCGGTGGTGTTTCCAGCAAGTATTTTAAGCCAGAGCCTCTGGGTTGAGTCCTGCAATACGCTGAATGCCTGTAATTCTTGCTCAGTTTGGTGAGATTTCAAGACCCTCAGCAATTCCCAGGAGGTGCTCCACATATCCCAGGCTCAGCCCATAAAAATGCACTCAAGAGGCTGCAACTCTGGCGGCTGCACCATTTTTCCCCTGGGTGTAAGAGCAAGAAACCACTTGTTGCTGAGAGGTGACTTCTGTGCCAGACTGCACAAGAACCATTTTATCTTCAAGTAGTTCAGTAAAACAAGATCAGGCAGCTCCCGCCTCTGCTGCTCTGTTTCCCATCGTGGAGAAGGGAAGCACGTGGGGCTTTGTTACTCAGCCATGCTAGAAGGTTCCCAGAAGTGATTTTTGCTCCAATTCTCTCCATGGTCCAAGCCCAGATCAAACACAAGAGGTTGGTCATTTGGGCCTGGAGCCTCTGCCATGCCCAGGATCACCACGCATGTGGTGGAGTACAAGACGACCAGTGGAGGACATTGGCTGCCCAGGCCTCATTATGACTGTCCAGGCCTTGTGTGGCTTGGTCCTCTTGCACAACTCTGAGCACTGCAAGATGCTCCAGGTCCAGCTGAAGGCGAGTGGTCTCATCGAGTTGTGGTGGACAAGGACCACCATGGCTGTAGGAAGGTCTGGAAACCTTCCATCTTCCGCCCCAGCTTCCCATGAAGAAAAGATGTCAATGCTGACAGGCGAGAGGAGAAGACAAATGTTTGTGTTCTATCTAAACCCATTCATTTGCTGAACTTCATCCTCCCAGGGCTAATCTATCACGTGTAGAATGGAATTCACTCCCAGAACAGCACAGAGCTGCAGCGCTGCACGCCGGGAGCTGGGTGTTAGTGTGACATGGCAGTCAGTAACGAAAGAGAGATGCAGAAAAGGATGTCAGCAAAGGTTTGGCACAAAAGCTGTCGGGACACAGAGGAATGCCTGGGGAGATAGGGAAAACAGAGCAAGGACATCAGAAAGGCCAGACTGGAAATTGCAGCTCCGCTAAACCGAGCCTGGAAAAAGCTGCCAGATAGCTTTGTAACAGGGAATAAAGTTCCTGAATTATGTCTGAGTTGTTAGCCAAGGCTGATAAGATGCAAGGAAACCTCTGCATTGCAAAACTTTCGTATTCAGAAATCGGCAAATTCAATCATGAAAGTTATCATCTGGTATACTGAACACACAATAACCACACAGACCTCCGCGGAGAAATTTTAGGAGTATAAATGGAGTAAGGCCAGTTTCACTGCCTCAACTAATCCCCTGTCGTGACCCTTCAATATCCATTTACACATTTGCTTCTTCCTTAAAATAATTCCAAACTGAACCCAGGCTCTAACAAAGAAAAAACCCAAACCAGTTTAACTTCAAAGGGCCTTTTAATCTCTCCTTCACTCTAATGAAACAGGCTTTTTGTATTGAAGATGCTGCAACAATAAGAAATTTAAAAGCTGTAAGAAAATATTTTTCCCCCCATAAAGAAAATTAATATTAAGAGGAAAATACCAAACCAACAAGAACTAAGTTAATAAAGGTGGCTCACTGAAAAACAGCAGAAAATGTTTGCTTTAGCCCGAGTGTCTTTTTGCTGCAGCACCTGTTGAGCCTCTGTTTTAGAGTAAAGAGAAAAAAGACACACTAAATGCCAAGGAAAAAAAGGCACAAAAAAGTCTACACAAACATCAAGGGGGGGAAAAAGCCAACCCAAACCAACAAAAACCACCCAAATACCAAGAGAAAAAAAAAGAAATCACCCAAATGCCAAGTTTTGTCAGAAAAAACAAAACCTCGGAACTCTTGTCCGAGGCTCGAAGCCTGCACACCTCCATCCCATCCACGCACAGCGTAACCAGCATGCCACCAAAAACAAACTGAGCATTTCTCTTTTGCAAGGTAGTGCTTATCAACCCTCAGCAAGAGAGGCAATGGAACTTCTCCCCAGCAATAAGGGAGGATGCAGAGACACAGATCCATCTTTAAAAATCATGTATTGAAAGCATCTAAAGTGATGTGAGTGAGCCAGGTTGCTTCGTGGCAGTGCCCCCGACGCAAGTCTCAGCTGGGTATCCCCACTCCAACAACACACTTCCCTGCCGGCTCCTGCGGATGCCTGGCGGCTCTATCATTTTCTGCTGATTGCTTACTAGAAATTGGGCATCACAGAAGCACTCCCCACCCTGGAAAGTCAGTATAAACCAACAAATCCATTCATTACACCAGAACTGAAGTAATACTGAATTCAAGCAATTACACTGCAAAAAGGATGACCTTTATTTTAGGATACAAAGATCTCTGTTGAGCTACATTTAAGACCATTCTCTGCTTAGACATGCCATGCTGAAGAAAAAAACCCACATTCTTGCCTAGAGAAACTGCTAACACAAAGCCTGCATCACAGTGCTGTGATGAAGCTGTGTTGGAAGAGCAGAGTATCGCCACAAAAACAAACTATTTCCTCTGCACTACAAAGGCAACGTGTTCAAACAGATGTTGCTGCTCCCCACAAACCATTCCCCACCAATATTCATAGAGCATCGTCACTACAACACCACTATTTCTGCAATAGCTGGATGTTCAGATTTAGGAAACAGAGCTCACAAATATCTGTAATGTCAGGAAAAATGTGCTTGAATTTACAGTCAGCTTCTTACAGAAGTGATGTGACAACGGAAAGTGAGGCAGGAGGATGAGACAGTCAGATATGGGCTCCTTTCTGGGTGCGTCTCCAGGAGTCTGGGAAGATGCTCATCCACTTGCTCTGGATTTCCTGGTAAATAAATTCATCTCCTGACTGCTCCCACTCCAAACCTTTGGAGTTTCCCCCCCAGTCAGCTAAGCAGCATCGGGGCTGGTTTTGAAGGTGGGGGATGCTGGGGGGATGCGCAGAGCCGGAGTGCCCCCCGATGGCCGGCCCGGCGAGCAGCGGCAGCAGGCCCAGTGCTAATCATTGCCCCCGAGAATAATTAAGAGGATGAATTATAATCTGCCAACTTTTATTTGCATGTCATTACATCTGTGTTTGGTAAAGGCAGCTTTCGACTAAAAAACAGCCTTCAGAGACCAGGCAGGATTGCTTCCAGAAGACAGATTAATCAAAGTTTAAAATACTTTACACCGTGTTTATGTCCTGACAAATTAAAATCGTTCTTTGGTTCTCAGTCGATAATGCATCTTTAATCTCCAGATTATTTTGCAACGAGACAGTGCAAACAAGTCAAAGAAAAATAAACTGCTTGCATCAAAAATTGGGAATTACCCAGAAAGCTAGTGACCTCCACTGGCTGCATCCCTCGCTACAGGACCACGGAATGCCACACACAGCGCCTGCTGCCTGCTCTCGCCCAGAGACTCACTCCTGACTTCTGATACCTTTTCCTCCAAGCAATTGTATAACTTAACGTGCTCTTTTCTGCTGCAAAACGCTAACTCTTCACACAAAAGCTGCATCTTCGTGTGAGTAAATATTCCCTTGGTGAAGTAAACAAAGCCAGGAAAAAGTAGTTTTATAGCTAAACGTAGAGCAGGACAGTATCTGCAGGAGAAGAGGAAGCTCTGGCATGCACCTCCGAACAAAAGGGAACAAGTGGTCTTTACTCGGAGAGCAGCTTCCTATTAAGACTCACTCCCTCGTACATTATGCCTTTCATCCCCACTCAACCACAAAATGATTTTGCTGTAGGAAATACAATGGCAGAAAAAGATTTACATTGAAAGAATCTTTAATAATAAACTGTTGCAGATCTGCCTACTTCCCCGTGATTTATAATACAATAAACATCGGATTCTATTAAGTCTCATGCACTGAAGACATGCACTGAAAAACCGAATATGAAAGCCCTCAATTCTTCCCGTCTCCAGTACCATAATAGTGAAATGAGCATGTATAAATGTGCTAAGAGTATCTCTTTGCATCTTTTATAGCTTGTGTGTATTAATCTGTAAAGCTTATTAAGAAAGTCATTGCTATGCAAAGCAGCACCCAATCTCTTTCTCTTGCTTTTCAACAGAGTGCAGTGTTTAGCCAATAGGACCGGTCCCCTGCCCCTCATTCGGCATTCATAACATGCAACATTTGCACAATGTATCTCTCAAAGGCTGCTGAATAGAAAGCCTTAATACTCATGTAAACAACTGCAAACCAATTACTTAATGAATCAGGCCCACACATAATGAGGTGCCAGACAAAGAGCTATAAATGCATTTTTGCGCCCGAGCCTCTGCTTTAAAGTAAAATCCCTCAGCTGTAGTTTGGGCTTAACTGGCACATCATAATTATTGTCTGGAGGACATCAGAGGAAGCCTTTTTTTTTTATTTAGGTCCAGCAGGGTCTTTTGCGAGGTCACTCATCAGCTCAGTGACAAAACGGAGCAAAGAAGAATTTATAAAAAGTACCACAGCAGCGCGACGCAGTTATGTTTATTCTCAAGTAGTGGGTTTCGAGACCACTTGTAAAAGCAATAAAGCCCGAGAAGTGACTGCAGTAAGTGGAGCGCTTAAATGTGAGCGGCGAAGAAATTGCACTGCGTCCGGGCTGCAAACAAGCCACCGGCCGCCCTCTCCATTTCTCCATCTTTCTCACTACTTTTGCTGCTCTCCGGCTTTGTAGAGTGGATGCCCAGTGTCCAAAAGCAAGGGCTGTTAATAAACTTTGTGCTTAGGAGGCTGCGCTGTTTTTGACTCTTAAGAAACTAACTTTAAGCTGTTGTAAGAGTTGGGTTTTCTAAAGCAGCACCATCATGTGTCAGTGCACGAAGTGCACTTGCTTCTCAGCACTGAAAGGCATGAAATTATAGGGCAGAATAAGTGACTTCAAACTATCACAAATAAGAATTTGAAAACAAAACAAAAAAAACTGCACACCACATGAGCAGCATTTGACAAATGCAGAACTTGAACACATTATTAGCAAGGAGTGCAACATCCAAGAGGGAAAAGCTTGGAGACTTTTTATTTAAATAGAAAAATGGTTTATTTAAAATTATACATATTTTACTCAGCTGCTTAACAGGGATCCTGTAAGTAAGTTCTTCAGGGCCCGACCAGTCTCTTCCTGCTGCCCTGGGCTTCAGTGAATGGCTAAAATTTAACATGTAAAAATTGATCTATAGGAGCACCCTTGCATCTCATAGCAGTAGGTAGTATGATTTGGAACATTAGTCTCAAACAGAGCTCCAGAAAATTAAAAAGAAAAAGGAAAAAAAGAGACAAAAGTGAGTATAAGACTATAAGAATTAATCCTAAAGGAAAGCATGAATGCTATTCAGTATGGTAGCGTGGCGTGGGTTTTTTTTACTGTACTTGAAGAATTACAGAAATACTGCGATTTTCACACAAAATGCAGAACGGCGCTTGCAAAACTGGGATTGTCTCATATCAGAACTGACCTCATCAATAACAGCATAAAAAAAGCTACAGAAAAATAACAATGCCGTATAAACAAGAGGAGTTAAAAATTTATCAAAACGCTTTAACGTCTTTCCCTGAGTGCTATTGATTGCAGTTTTCAGAGCAAGAGCTGCGTAGCAGCAGCACCCACTTGCTGGGCTGTTCTAATAAGAGCAGATAAGGATCTAAGGCCCAGCCAATATTTCATGAGATAGCTGTGTCATATCCTATTTTCTGCTGCTTCTTGACCACTAATTTGATTGCTGCTGTTTGATTACCATTACATGCCAATGAAGAATGTAAGGAACATCAAACAGAACCGCTCAGGGACCCAAAGGGAACTGCTGCAGTTTAAAAAAAATAAAGCAAGACCAACCCGCACACAAGCCAGCTTTTTTTTCTTTAAAAAGAAAAAACTATACCCTTTAGATATATGTAAGGCCCTTAATTAAACATACTCTATTTGAAAGCAAGAAAGGCATGTTATAAATACCCCAGTATCAAATATAAACACCCCCCCTACTCCCAAATCCTGAGCCCAAAAAAAGCATTATTCAGTTACAGCTAGTTTATGTCTCTGATACACAGAGAAGAAACCCACCACTTTATTTCTTGAAGACTTTATGTTTTATGCCTGCCCCTCTCCTGACAACTCCCATTGTCTGGCCCCTGAGTAGCCCTACTGAGAGCAGCTGTACACACTAATTTGTGGTTCACTGAGATGTCAATTGAGTCTTAAAATGAGAAAACAACAGCTGCAAAACAACCCCTAGCTTTGGCATAAATATTTTCTAAGGTGTACCCAAAGTTTAAGATGCTTTATTAGATAAACAAACAAAAACCTTAACCCTGGATCAAGTGAAAAATAAAATAATCAGAGCTTCAGTCATTTTCTGTTGGCATTTCTCATTTTACAGAATTTAAAATGTTAAATGATTTACCAACTTTACCTTGAGAAGGGAAGACTTCTTTCATTCGATGAAGAACTACTTTCTAAATGCAATTCTTGACTTTCTTTTGCTTTGGAACCATTATCACCAATATCCCAGCCTGTTAAGTAAAAACATGAAATATAAATTTTCAAATAATGATGGCTGGACCTTACAACAGCATGCACTCCCTGGCAAACAGATCGTATTTTCAAATAGTTGCATGTAAAGCCCACACTCTTGGTTCGATAACAAAGTCCAGAGAGGAGCACGCACCACACAATCATGGTCTTTGCCTCAAGATTGTTTGCTCATGATTAAGTGGAAATTAGTTAAAAACACAGAAAATAATACTCCCTATCAATTAAGTTATTTGACAATGATGTCTTGTGAAATTTTTGCACGTTTTACCTTGTTTTAGAAAAAAGAGCAAACACTGAGAATCTCTTAAGAGCTGTATTGCATTATGGAAACTTTAAGCAAAAATTAAAAAGATTCTGGGGTCTTTTTACTCTTTTTTTAATCCCCAAGTTCTCATTTGTTTTAGTTAACCAGGAAGCAACGTTATTTTTATTCTCCTTCCCCTTAAATGTAGATCTTTTTTATAGCTATAGTTATCTTAGTATTATTTGATACATCAGTATTTTCAACTGTTATATTGAATTAGAGCTGCGTTTGGAAGACAAGTCTTGGGATTTTTTTACTTGAACAGCCAAACACCCAACTATTTCAAAATCTTTTATCCATGCTTTCCTTTCTTTCTGTTCCTCCTGCTCTGTGTATATCTCATTTCCATTCTGTAGAGATTGATTTAAAGGAAAAAAAAAGAGGTGGTAAATGGATTCATTCACTGGAATTGTACAATTGCTCATCTTTGTACTCATTTCCAAAGAACACGATGCTCAAGTACAAATCCCACTTTAAAAGGCTACTTTGCATATATATATATATAGTACTGAAATTATAAACAAGCCCTGATTGTTACCAACTTCATTTCAATCCAGAACAATTTGGTATTTCTGTGTATCCTGGACACTCCTACTTTCTAGCTGGCCGTGCACATTACCAGTCTGCTCCAGCAGATCACACTACTCTGCGCTTGGATTTCAGCGGCACAAATCCTGCTCCGTCTCAGGCCCTTCCCACAAAGAGGCACAAAACATCCAACTGGCACTAGAGCTGGCAGAGCCTGGGCATGGGAGCTACAGTGGCAGCAGCGTGCTGCTTGCGGAACAAAGTCTGACTGCTTCCCAGAGAACACGCGGAGAAAAAAGAAATCAAAAATGGGAGAGAAAAAAGAGAAAAGGAAAAAAAGGAACACTCCCACCCTCCTTCTCTGTGATATACACGTGCAGAGAAGCAGAGACCTGTGGAGATCACAGAGGACGTCCTGGATGCAAGACTGAGCAATGTGGGCATGCACTGAGAAACACTGACCACAAAGGAATGGTATTTTGTACCTTACTTTGGGAAAGTAAGAAAAAGCTTACTTTCTAATCTAATCAGGTCAGTACTCCTAGAAACTGCTTTCCACTCTGGCAGTAAAGCATTTAACATAGGTGTATTTTTCAGGGCTCCTGATGCACGGTTTCAAACTACAACACACAACATGCCCCCTTTTTTCCTTCTTCCCAATCACAACAGGTAGAGAGTATTCAGAGCTGATAGTAGCTTCAGAGGGTCCTAGAATGCCAGTTAAGCAGCTGCATCTGATGTGCACTTCTCAGCCTTCCGTTTATTCCAGACCAAGCCTGGGAACCCCACCCTGAGCAGGGACCTAGATACTCAGCTTGCTGTGTGCCCCCTTCAGCAGAAATGTGTCTGCAAACTTAGGGAAATGCTTCTACCTCTGCACGAGTAACTTTCACTGTTGCTGCTGAATGCTCTTCCCGTCCCTCGGGGCAGTGACATGGAGCCCATCTTTGATCCAGGCATACTCACCACACCCTTCCAGTTGTGCTTCAAAGTCCAGGTCTTTGCCAGCTCTGCCTAAACTCAAGCCAGGCACTGTTGTCTTGCAGCTCTCCTTACGGCTTTTGTACACACACCAGCCTCAAAAGACCATTCCCTCAAGCTTTCCATGCCTGCACTGGCTCCCCTTCCTTCACTACATCAAACACTAACACAAACTACTTGTTCTTCACCCTTAAGACCCTTCAGAGCCCAGCTTTGTCCTACCTGTCAATTATAATACAATGCTGGGCTATCAATCCCCACTTCTACCTTAGTTACACCAGACTGCCTTGCCAATTAGTTGCCAGTTACACCAGTTGCCTCGCCAGCCGATTCCCTCAAGCATCCTTGTGCTGACTTACATCCTATGTACCCTACAATTGGGAGATCTTTCTAGGAACTCCTAAGGCTGCTGGCTTACCCCCCTGGAAAGCCCACCGTAGCAATTCATCTGGGTTGCAGTGCCCACAAAGCATCTGACAATGCACAAGCAGTCGGTGTGCAGCAACTGCTGCTTTGTGTGCTGAGCAATCACCTGACAGTTACCTCCTTTTACTCCACTCATCTGCTTAATCCCTGTGCCTTCAATAACACATCCTCATCGTAAGTTGGTGGAAAGGAAGAGCCTCAGTTACAAACGTGCAGCACTAAAAAAAGACAGCCCAACCTGGGCACCTGGCAATACTGCTTTGTGAGAAAGCACAAGCGATTGGTGCAAGGTACAGGGCAGAGAAGCAAAGATATAAGAAACAGGAGAGGAAATCCTTAAGCACTTTGCTCCTGACAAAACTGCATCGTGCCAGAAAACCCTTACATGGATCAGTGTATTTCCTTCATAAAACCAATTGTGTTTAAGGTTAAATGCAACTTAGTTCAAACCAGATACTTTTACATGTGTATTTCTGTTGTTTGTTTTTCCAGAAGCATCTAACTTGTTATAGCATCACGCTGTAACAGCCAAACACACACTCCCTGCCACAGCCTGGGGACAGCCAGAGGTGCACTGTGCTGAAACACAAACATGTTTTTCCCTGGGCACAGAGCAGAACATGATAGCCCTGGCAAGAAAGATGCACTGACTAAAGAAAAAGATGAGGTTAGATCACATCTGCAGCATGCAGACCGAAACCCTTGGATAAAGGAATTGCCAGTGCCATAGAAATCATTCAGCAGGGAGCAGCAGCACTAGGAAGCAGAAGCGGAGGCAAGAGGAGGGCTGCTGGAAAGCAGCAGCTCCTGACAGCATTCTCATAACACCTCCTGGGCTGTGCACAGGCTTGCTGAAAAGCATCTCTCCCTTCCCATCCAAATTCAGTAAATTCTTGCTACACCAAGTAGAAGACAGATGCCACCTGCTTGATGTTCTCTTCCTACACAATTACTGGAAGGGGTGGCCTCACCTCACCACACAACCAGCTCTGGTGTCCTGGAGATACCCCAGCAGCAATGCAGGCACGCAGGGGTGAAGCTGCCCAGAGGGTACTATGAGCATTTACTCAGTCTGAATGCCATCCCATACCGCACAGATACGATGGAACAAGCTTGATAAAACTCAGTCTTTAAACTTAAACTGGGATGTTAATAACAGAAACTTCTTAATCCAATCGTTCGAGCAATGCTGCAGCAGAGTGGGAGCTGGTGAGTCCCAGACAACACAGCTCTCCTCATGCCTCTTTCCCTGTGCATTGTTCCCGCCACTCAGAACTAATAGAGGATCTGCGATACCACTATTAATTAAAAACACTCCACACTTTTCAGCTTTGAATTAATCACGCAGTCGGCATGGGTCAAAGCAGCTTTTACAATTTTGTTCTGAACAAAACACGTGTAGTTTTCTTCTCCAGGCTACAATTGCAGGAAAAAACCCACTGTCATTGCATAATGAACCACTATTATTTTGTTCTGCTGAACAGTTAGAGTGATCTTTAACCCAGAACATACTGTACCAGCACAGAACTAAAGAGAAGATATTTTCTCCATGCATTCCCCCTATGGCACAAGTACATCTATCAATTTATAGCCAAACATCTCAGCAGCCAAAAAAATTGATATGATGCAATTTTCTGCAAATGAAGAGATAAGAAAGCTTTTGGCCTCATACTTGCAACATTTATATCCTGCTAACTGTATATTACCTCTCACACAAAGGAAGAAGCCCATGCTTCTTAAACACCAAAACCAGTGTTGAAACCCTTCACTGCAGCTGGAGTCCCAACATAGACAAGTCATCTGCAGGCACTAAATCATCTTTCTACAGTCTCCAAGTGCTTGACTTGGCCTGCCTGGAAATGGGAGAAGTAATTCACAAGGTTGCTGTTTTTTAAAATGCAGATTGGGAACTGTGTTCATGCATAGACTGTACAGTTTGTGAGCAAAACTAATCTTTGACCTACATGACAAAGCATGTCAGCAAGCCGTAGTAGTAGTATAGTAGTTGCTGCTCTACTGGAAGAGGAACAAGAGCACTTTGTATGCCACTGAAAAGCTACATAAAGAGCTACCATCCATTATTTCCAATAACAATCAATAACCCTGCATGCATACAGAGGTAGTTGGAGGGCAAAAGACTTCCATGCTTTCACAGACTCAACCCAGACACATATCTGCATCTTCCTCCCGTACACAAGTAAGGGTCTATGCCAAAAGGAACTTCACTTTTTCTGCGTGCTTTTATCACCAATAAAATAGTTAGCAGCTTGGGTATTTCAGCTGTCACTAGACTTCAAAGTCAATAATGCCTTGAAAGGAATATTATCAGGATTGGCTGAGCCTGCAAGCTGTGTGGTTTTACAGTTACCTTGGCAATAGTTATTGCATCTGCATTCAGAAGTCTTGCTAGGTCTGGGCTACCATACTGCTAGGTCCTGTACCACAACAGAAAAATAACAATAGTTCCTGTCCAGAGGAACTTTAAATCTGAACGAGCTCCTCCACCACATTAACACTAATTACTGCACTCACTGATCATCTACAAAGAGCTATGTGGGATTAAAGGTGGGCTGTCAGCTGGCATGCCACTGCCAGCACACAGCCAGCCACTGTGCACACCTCTGCCTTGGGACCAGAGGTGTGAGTGCCAGCTGCATACAAGCTCTTACACGTACTGATTTCCTTACAATAAAGCAAAAAACTTGCATACAGAGAGAAGATAAAGGCTACCTGCAAATCTGATAGAAGTATGTGCTCTTTGGAGAGCAAACAGATGGGAAAAATCTCCATATTAAAACCTGAGCAGAACACGGCAGTATCCAGAAGTAGATCAAATACCAAAGATCTCCCTCCTTCCTTTAAATTAAAGAAAAAAGGATAAATACTCTTATCATAATAATACACCAACATACAATGATGATCTCTCAATAGCAGACACTTGAATGACCATTGGAGTCAGGAAATCCCAGTGGAGCAAATCATCCAGTGAGAATACTTCTAGAAGCTGCTGCCTCTGTTTAAAGACCAAAGAAGAATTTTCACTCAGAATTCATAGCTATAAAAAACTCCAAGGTCTTTTGGGAACTCAAGTTGAGCAGTGTAAAATATCACCTATCGGAGTAGGTAATCCAAACTAATTTAAGCAAAACATACAATCCTACCCTCTCCCAAGGTAGTTCTGTCAGACCACAGCAGCAGCAGCAATTAATCACATACAAACTTTTTTCGTAACAGTAGCTGCGAATGGGTTGATATAAAATGAAGCGAAAAGTTGGGTAGACTTATTAATGCCTTTATTAGCACACTCCAAGTGGAACCTTGGAAACCCTTTAACTTCAAGCTCAAAGGAGGACCTCACCAGGAAGGACATGTGGGCGTGGGAAAAGTGTTGGCAGGGTTATTGGCTCATTAAAGGTGACCTAAAAAGGAAACCAGAATCGTATTTGTGCCCTTTCATGTTCCCTTATGATATATAAAGAAGGGCTATTTTTTTTCTTCTTCTTAAGAGGTTTTTTCCTCCTTATTTTTACTATAGAGATTTTATACCTGGAGAGTAGCTGGAAGGTGACATTCAAGATGTTGTGGAAGTGAAGCCTGATGAGTGGAGAAGTAATGCCATTTTTATTCAAATGCTTTACAGCCTTACTGTCTATTTAAATCAAAGGCATAAATGAATGGTAGGGAAAGAATCTGGTTTTGTTACAGATTTAACAAACCTGCCCCATCAATAAAATCAGCAGTTTCCTACTCACAAATGAGACTCAAACAGCAAAACAAGAAATAATGGATTTTATCCTTTCTTTTTAATCTTGCATTATTCACCTACCTCAGAAACAGCAAAAAATCGGAACAATTTTTTTACATGTCTTCCCACAATAAAAACCAAAGCATCCATGAAGAAAATAAGAACAAGTCCACATGTCCTCACATAACCTGGTAGAAAATGAGATTGCTGTTAATAGCTAACTCCTCCCCGAGTGGGTCCAGACAAAATATAATTCTTTTAAAGTCAATTATCACACTATGGCCTTCCACAAGCTTAGGACAAGGCTCTAGGGAAGAGACTATCTTTATGCTATGGCCTCCATTGCCCCCGGTGCCCCCAGCTGACTACAGGTTGGAAAAGCTCACGTGTCCTGCACGGATGGAAACAGCTCAGCAGCTGCTTCAGTCCAAGCCTCTGTTTAGAAGAGCTCTGGGTAAAGTCAGCCCTTGCACAAGCAGTTTCAGGTACCAACACAGGCTGTCTCTCCAAGAGACATCCAACACCGTGCCAGCTACTGTTTTAAAGCCCTTTTCCCCAAAGCCACACAGCTATCTCCTCCCCTACAGGCATTAAAAAAAATACAGAAATTTCTGGAATATTTACAGAATATTAAAATAAATGTTTTGGTTCTTTCTTTTCTGTAACAGAAGTGAAAAAAAAATAAGCGAAAACTACAGAAGCATTTGTAAAGTGCCATCACAGAAGTCTGGAAGCATATCCATCCATCCACCCAGCTCTCAATGAAGCCCACCAAAAACCAAAAGCCCCTAGGCTTCCAGGGTTTCAAACCAACATTTAATGCCCTTAAATTACGTAGCAAGTACTGAAAAAAAACAAAAACAAAAATACACAAAATTTGTATCCCTTAAGCTTAGGAAAAGTTTTACAGCAAAATGGTCATGTATAGAATGGACATTAAATATCAGTTCATCTGAAAACACAAAGCCAAACCCACAAGCGAGGCCTTTGAGCCCAAAAGACAATGCACAGAGATGCTACCTCTATTTTAGGCACAGGACAACTTCAGAGCTCCAGGGCCACAGTCTACAGCAAATAATGATGAGCAAAAAGGAAAAAAAGTGACAGGTTGGAAGGGCGAGGAGCCAAAAGAGAACAAGAAGCCCGGAGAAGATCATGGGCTGAAGATGAATCGCATCTGAAAGGAGCAAACTTTGCTTTCAAGTGAGATGTGAAAAGCCTCACTCAGAAACAACGTGACCACTGGCTACTGGAAATGCACTGCAACAAAACAGTAAATAAAGCAGACTCAGAAATAACAGATTTTAAACTGATTTTACTGGTTTCAGTGTTTAGGTTAGTAAGAGTTTCTCAGCATTCCTACAAATATGAAGTATTAGTATTTGCATGCCCGTTCAGTAAGAAAGCTACAGAAGTAGGGAAGGAAGATGCTGGACACATCCTGGCTTGGCTTTTGACCAACTGACATCTACCACGGGAACCAGCCGCAGAGACCATCGGGGTCCACATCAGGGAAAACTGCAATACAGCATTTCCTGATAAAGTTTTATGAAAAATTATAGCTAAACCCAGTACCGCTAAGTCATAAAATTCAGCGTGGGGAGAAGCAAACAAAAAGCACTGGCAGCTATGGAGATCCAAACTCAAGAGTCAGTATTCTCCTTAAAAACAAATTAAATAGCATCAGTGATGACATTAGTTGGATGGAGTCACCCTCATTCTTGACTCTGTTCCTGCTGGCATTCTCTGCAATTTAGGGAACTTAAACCCCAATCCTCAAATTTGAATCCTCTTAAATTACAAAGAAAATTGAACCAATCCCAAGACTTGTAAAATTTTAATTAATTTTCAAATGAGAGGTGTGTTTTGTTTCATGAAAGAGATTTAAGAGGCTTTTAGTTCCTCTGAAAATCAATGCAATTCATGTTTTAAAATACGTTGCCATGCATGACTGAAGGACATTTTAAGAAGGAAGAAAATGGAAAGCATTTTACTCTCTAAAAAAAAATATGAAATTTTCAGTTTTATTGGGCTAACATAGGAATATTATTGCTGCAGTATAAATCAGGAATACAAGAAGCACATTTTTATATTTCAGCTGCAAATTAGGCTCAAAAAGCAGCAAAGGAAAACCTCTATAGAGAAATTAATTGCTTTCTGAAAGACAGGCTGTTTTGAAGCTGTACAAGAGCAGAAAAGCAACAGCGAGTGTTGCATAAGCAGATACCCTCGCACCTTTCTGTCAGAGTACACACCTGCATAAATAAATATTTAGCCAAACATCAAAATTTATAAAGAAGCAACCCATCACTTTACAAAATAAGGCAAAAAGCAAATTGAGACTCGTTGCAAAGAGCCCTTTCCTGAATACTAATGCGTTATTGATACCCCAGGACCAAAAAGCAGTGACATCTCAGGATCCTAAGCAAGCCTCATACATCTGCTGCAGGAGGATCTGAACATGCCTTGATAAAACCTTATTGCTAAAATTTGTGTTATCAGACAGCTTTGTAACAGAGGCAAAGGCACAGCTTCCCAGCTAGCAGGGTTTTTCCCTGTGCTTATTCTAATGATACACATTCAATTACTCGAGAAAAGAAAAGAATCAAATCAGAAACATCTGTAGTTTGCCATATAATTACTGGATCTTCCCCATGGAGACTGACCTTTGTAACACTGATACCGGGACCTGAAAGGCTAAATGACAGGATATTCACATGGTTTAAATGTATAACATGATTACAAGGAATTAAATAGGCGCTGTTATTTTCCATCTTGGTTTATGTTAACATAAGCGTGGACTTTATGATCTTATATTTAATCTTTGTGCTCAGTATGTAGTAGGTGAATTTACTCACTATTAGTGGACCCAAACCACTAAAATGCCATGTTTTGATTATATAATAAAGTTGAATACTGGATTCAAGGTTAATATGCAGCCATTGCTTTTACCTGTAATAGGAATCTTTTCGACCATGCTTTCTTCCTTGCTCTCATCTTCACACCAGCTTGTGAATTCTGGATGTGAACACACCATAATGAAACACATTTCAAAGTCAGTGATCAGACTGGTTTGTTTGCTTTTAAGCCCTACTCCCTTTAATTTCTCACTTTTGTTATCTCTTGTTTATTGATCTAAACTATCCATTACTGTTCTTAAAAGAGGCGCCTTCTGTGAACTTTCCTCACATGCGAGGCTACCCTGCCTCTCTAGCTTCCAGAGAAAAGGACAAGCTAACCAAATGTCTTAAATAATTTAAGACCCAATGGGATTTAGGAAACAAACAACCCACAGTAACTCTGCGATCTCGTCCGGCAGCGCGACAGCAGCAGCGTATTTCATACCGACTGCGGAAAATTAGTTTAAATCAAAGTCTGTCTCCTTGGAGGATAAAAGTCTCGTGAATTTAGGAGGCCTAAAGCAGTTTGTTTACATTTGCTGTGTAAAGAGCATTGCAACCTAATTGCCTGTCTCTTCCGGACTTTGATGTAAGGGATGCTCTGAAAGCAGACCGAGCAAGTTGCCATCGCTGGTTATTATGCCAGACTAATATATTACTTCCTTATCTAAAGAAATTAACTGGGTTTCCACAAGCAACGTTCACCTTCTAAGCTCTGAAACAGCACTACACGCCTTTCTCAGCATGAACCCTTGTATTTTTGAAAATTTATTTTGCAGTCTGGCTCTATAATAAAAAGCAACATATATATCCCACAATTTCTAACCCATAGACATTTTTAAAATACATGTGCACCTATAGATCCGTTTTTAATAACGGCCACAAAGTTTGCTTTTCTACTCCTCCAGAAGAAAACAGTCACGACAGGCATCACTCATTTTAAGAAGTAACAAGACTGACAAACAATACTGAAGTATTTAGAAAAAATCCTCAAAGTTAATTATAAATATACATTAATGCAATGACTGCTATAGTGGAGTCCTCTGCAGATTTGGATAGAAAATACACATACACAGAGAAGGACAGTAACTTTGAGCGTACAGCCAGACCTTTTAACACTTGTTACCTTGTTCTCCTGCACTGGTGAGCTGGAGAGCATGTTTTGCCTGCTTTATTTCCCCGCCGCTGTTTGGGATTGATGGCGAGCTGTAAGATGATTCATTACTCTGAACAGATGACCTATCCCCACACTCCTCTGGAAGGGCCTCTCTCAACACCGGCAGAGCCTGCAGTATTAAAAAAATAAAAATAGTCGCAGCCCTATTATCCTTCGTCTCGAGCATTTTCCAACATGCATTTAGGCTAATCTATACTTCACCATGTAATCTATTTCCAGGTTGTTTCTGTTGGATGTTAAATTACCTCTGAGTTAAGTCAGCACTAGCTCAGGAATTGCATTTTGCCTTGAAGCAACACAAACTTTGAATTATGCTTTTAATCACTAGGTTTTCTGGAAATTCTCAGTATCGCCTGCCTCACGCATTCAAAGTAAGCAAAACAGAAGGGTGTATCTTGTATGCTGCAACAGCAATGGGCTGAGAAGAAATCTCTGCGTTTCAGACACGCAGCAATAAGGCAGGTTAACCCACAGCATTAGCAATAGTTGCACTCTAAAACACCACCACTGAGACCGATGAACCTGAAGACAGAGAACCCGACACACAGCTTGCCCAAGCCAGCCTCAGCTGGGCACGGTTCTGATTTTAATCAGTGTTATTCCTGCACATCCATAAAGTTTGCTCTCTCCTGCCTGTCCATGCAGCTCTCTGCAGCAGCACGATCCAAACCTCCATAGTTAAATATATTTTTGATGCAAAAAATTAAGTTGGAAGCCAGTACCTCCACAGGGAGCTGAACGTACCGTATATATGGCTGTGTCAAAAGCAGGCTTGAAATAAGGCAAGCACTTCTTAGGTTACCATCTACCTTTATTGAAAGTACTGCATGCAGCTTTATAAAGCTCTTTCTGAGAGCAGGAGAAATCATCCTTCCTGGCATTTATTATTTCACAAAGATCAGCAAAGGCTTTTGGGGCACCCTTTATCTCTTCTTTACTTGTAGGGTGTTCCTTTCGATTTTTTTATAACACAAAGCATGGACTCGAGTCTTTAAAATCTACTAGATTTTCTGCTTTAATTATTTAACTGCTTAATAAAACAATTGTTTAATAAAACAATAAGCCTTCAGCAATGAAGACCAACATCTCAGAACTCCAGGTTTTGTAACTTATTTTATATGTACTGACCTTAGAGTATGGAATGGCTTCAAGTCATTTTGGATTCGTTAGAAAATTCCGTTCTCCTGCATCTGCCCCCTCCTCATTAATCCACATTTATTCAGGAGCCCAGAATGGCAACTTTTCAGTCTTAAACAAATAACTTGCCATTTTTTTTTTAATTTCTACTAAACTTACATATAGGAAGTTTTCATACAAAGCCAATGTGAGCAAGCTGCTACTTCATTCAAAAAAATGGGGATTTTAAGTCTCGTTTTCTTAATGTAAAGAATGCCTTAAATTACAGGCAGGATTGGGAAATCTTTAGTATTGAAATTAATTTCCATGTAGCAGTTTATCTCAGTGTGGATTTCTCACACCAGAAGCACTTTGTTTACTTATTTGCAGTATCATTCAGCAACCAAATAGGCGTGAACCAACAAATGCAAGCAATCAATGTAAACTCAAACACTGTCACTAATCCAGGCAGAAGGAAGGAGGAAGGTTCCCACCAGAAGAAACAAAGCTCAGCATTCAGAGTCACAGGGACCAAGGCGACTCTGGGGTAGCAAACATCTCCATCAGGGCATGAAGACATCTAAAATGCTGCATAAGCCAACGTTGGTCTTACTCTTTCTTACAGGAGCATAACTCGCCTGAAACATAACTGACTGGATCCCACAGCTTCCACAGCCAAGAGACTGTCCCACTGCCCAGAAAGATGTTCCTACCACACCAGCTCCCTGTGGCTGGCCCATATCCCCAGGAACAATACCCAGTTTTCTTAACAGGGTAATGGGAAAGGTCCCTCGGAGGAGAGAAAAACTCATAGTAAGACAAACAATTTAGTGATAAGAGACAGGGATAAGACAGGCACAGGCAGGTGGACAGACACTTTGGACCACTGGCATGGGTAAGATGCTGAAGGCACTGGAGGAGAAGATGGACCTGCTGCTGATCACCAAACAACTGTGAACCACAAGTGCTGATGGGGGTGGAGCTGGCAGACTTGTCAGGTCTGTTTGTATAGTCAGGAGCTCAAAGGCCCCTCCTGCACCTCCACGCTGCTGCCTGGCTGTACAAGATCAATGTCCATTAGGGTTCTTGACAGATCTTTAAGCCCTCAGAGAAAGAAGATATCAACATGGGCCAAAAATTCAAACTTTGAGTTGTAAATATTCAAGATCCTTAGGTGCGGATCACTTCAGTTCACTATTATATACATCTTTATGGTAAAGCAACTGTTCTATACACGCACATTGAGTAATTTAAATTGATCCTGTTCTGTGCAACCTGCTTAGAAATAAAGTGTTTCAGAATAGGGGACGCATCCTGGCATGGCATTTACTGGACTAGATCCACTTAATAGGCAAAATAAATGTTAAATGCATATGTGTGGCCCACAGTACTACGTAACAATAAACAGATAAATACTGCATATATTCACCTGTAAAAAGCTTGTTACTGAGCTTTGACTTTGTAAAAGTTTTAAATGCAATTATAAATTTATGTACAGTATTTGTTTATCTGTCACCAGTGTAATGATACATTCCTTGCTCATCTCTTCTACTTGCCTGAATGCTTTAAGGACAGAATACAAATTACTTATCCACACACACGAAAAGAAGTTACCCTGGCTATAATTGTATAACTGACTAAAATGTTACATCTTCATTATTTGCTTCAAATGCTATTAAAACTAGAATACAGCAAAGCAGTTCAAACTGCTTTTTAATTTCTCATTAAAAATCAAAGGGAAATTTTTTGCAAATATTTTTTTGAGCAGAGCATGGGGCTGACTCATTACTGGTGGGCTGCCTGGGAGACCTCCCAGTTTACACCCCAGGGCAGTGCAGAAGCAGCTGGGACATCATCCCAGCTCTCATGGCACAGCTGCAGCCAGAGGCAGCAGTGATCAGAGCTCTGCCCTCCCCAGTCAGCTGTGGCTGCTCTGGGTTTGCAGCAAAGACATCAGAACACTCGCTGGTCTACCAAATGCAGCTTTTTTTTTTAAAGAGTTAGTTTATAACCTTCTGCATTAATGTTTTAAAAAAATGAGCATGCTACTATTTGTAAAATTGCTCTGCACATTCAGTGTGCCAAACATAACTCTGTTTTAAAAAAAATAAAATACATCATTCATGATAAAAAGCTACTAAGCCACAGAGAAAGACAAATGATATAAGTCTTGTGATAAATTTGCACCACAGCAAATGTGTGAGCTTGTTTAAATAAATAACTGGTTTGAAGGGTGAAAAACAGACACGCTCCCAGAGACCTTAAAGAGGCTGTTTTCCTAGTGGGAGTGAAGTGCTGTATGTGTTTGCCTCAAGACAACTGAAGAACCTGTATTCTCTCCTTACCCACCTCCTAACTGTCTCCGTGGCTGATTAATGAATGCAGACTGCTTGTCATTCCTCTTAAAGCCCACATACCAGATCATGTTAGAGGCACAGGGCCCATCTGGCCTTAACAGTGCAAATTAATCTCTAGGTGTCATTGATTTAGATATTATTAGATGCAAGTGCCAACCTGGCTATCCTGTGCCTCCTTGCTGGAAACCAGCAGGCTTTCAAACATCTCCACAACTTCCTCCGTGAGCTGAACCTGGTGCTTTTTCAAGAAGGCAGCATGGTTGCTTAGGCAAGTCCGCATGTCCACATCCCACTGCTGGTCTGGCCTGAGAAACAAACCCAGGCACTGTGAGTGGGACACCCCACATACACGAGACTCACACAGTGCCACACTACTCATTTATCTGGACAAGCAGGTCAACGTGCAGTGGGAAGAGCCATCACACATTTCATCCTTAATTCCTACTTTTTAAGAGTGTCCAAAGTTCAAAATGTAAGAAGTCACTCATGACTTCTGCAAACGTGAGGAGAATGGGCAGGGGCAATCATCATCACTTCTGTCCCCTGGGTCTGTCCTGAGACTCAGGGTCAGGAGACATTAAACCTTTCCTGCAGCCCCTACTCTCAGCCTTGGGCAGACCTCACTCTCTCCATCACGCACACTGCTGGACACCACTTTCAGAATTCTTTTTATTATTTTTGAGCAAAGTGCCTTTTAACGCAGAAAATGCAATTACTGCAATCTTGTTTGCCAAAGATGTTCGTTTTTCCAGTTGCTCCAATGGAGTTTCACAAACAGAGGAGTGAATTCCAATTAACTCCACGAGTGTTTGTCCCTAAGAAACCATTCAGGAAATACAACAACATATTAGTGCTTGCAGGCATATCAAGCTCGAAAGGAGAACCAGGTATGGTTAACTAGACCATTCTTCAGTGCTCACAAGTGCTCCAATCCTGCTAACACTCAAGTATTGCTGAGCCTGTAACAGGGAGGAAGGTCTAGACAGAAGATAAGTAAGAAAGAATGGAAATTGTTCACCCTACTGTATTAAAGAGACCTAAAAAAGAAATTAAAAAAAAAATCAATTCTACCTACACACAGGAAAGAAAAAAAATCATTTTGAATAACTGTGATTTATTGCTTTTAAAGGCTATATGCATCTTCATAGAAAAATAATTTGCTTCTCAAAATGACATTCCCCACCCCTATGTGCCCGAGACTCACATTGAAGACCACAGAAATTACTGGCTAAGAGGTCCCTCACATTAATATGTTCCCTACCCTGCTGGAGCAGCCTGGGTGGGAGATGCTGTGGACTGGGGCAAGACAGGGGGGACCTGGTCTGAGTGTTGCCCAGCAGAACAACATTCACCATGAGTGAATGGAAAGGAAAATAAACTAATTTGCTTAATGTTCTCACTTCAAGTTGCATGGCTGCTGCCAAGATGTGTAACGATCAGCACTCAGAAGTGTTTATTTTCCAGTGCAATCAGAGGTCTGGCCAGGTCTGCTTTCTCCACACCAGAAAAGGCAGACTTGGGGAGGAAAGAAAAATGTTAATCACACTCACACACAAGTTTTGCATCTGCAATACCTGGTTTGCTTTTCATCCACCGCTCTACCTTTAGCATCGAGTGTTTCCTCAGGTAGGAGGCATCCATTCAGCGTGCTCTGTAACAAAGCCTGAAGCTGATGAAGGACGACTGCTTCGCATGCTTCAAGGTCGTCTTCTTTCAGACTGCCAGCCCGATTACAAAAGCTACAAAATAAAGCAGGTATTACGTGCAATGTTTATTTAAAGCCCAGACAGCCAGCATTGATTTGGAAGCAGAAGCTGTAATACTTCTCCCAGTTAATGGGATAACCAGTGGGACAGGCCAGAGGGACAAACATCCGTGATGCTCTCCACGAAAGATGCAGAACAAGACAGGGAGATCAAACCCAGCACTTACAAAACACCAGGTTTAATCTTGCACCTTTGTTTTTTGACAGGGAGAGAGGAACCTGCACACATCTACTCCATGAAACCGCATTTTGCCCATGCGGCCCTGGCCGTGCCATGGCCAAAGTGGTTATGTTGCAAGAACCCATCTCCAAAGGTAGACTGGAGGGGCCAAGTTGGTTTGTCAACCCTTCCTCCTAATTCCCTAACCATCAAGCACTTATGAGAATCCTAGTTTATGGAAGCTGGCACGTAATTTTAAATAAAACTACAAAGCCATTCCCAGCTTCTATAATTAAGAACCTATGCTGCAGAGGGACAGCAAGGGCACTCTGACCCCAGTTTCGTTAACACATGGTTTTTTTGGTGATTCTATGTTTTCCCACCTCAAAGAAGCTATTATTTTTCTGGTTAATGTTGCTCATATCTCAGTAAATCATATTAGCATTACTGACTAAGGGGATGCTCTCGTTCTTGGAAATAAGTATTTACTTCACCTAAGGGATCCGTGGAGCAAGGCTGCAAAAAGCACTACATTTACAAAAGAGTATTTGTTGAAGTAATTTGTGTATGCTCTTCTAAGTGCCATATTTCAGCTCTTCGATGACATTAAAACAGTGGAAGGGGAAGGAAGCCTCTTAGCAACTGGCAATGTTTGTTTGCAGGAGCCTGCTTGCTCTTTGCACCAGCCATTTGTCACCGCAAGAACAGCACCCCCTGGATCAAGTCTCAACAGGCTCCTGAAAAGCTGCTCGGTAACAGCCTCTTGCCATTGCTTACCCGAGTTCAATTAGAAGCATGTAAGCAATCAACAAAATTATTACAAGCATTAACATTGGATGCGTGGCAGCAAGCAAACAAGAATAAAGGGGATGGGGTTAAGGTGTAGGCAGCACTGCCCTCCTCCCCAGTTCCTGCCCACCCTGCAAGGGCAGCAGAGAAGACAGACCAGCTCGCAGGGAAGCAGCACTAACCTGAGCAGCTCCGCTGTCCCCATCATCTCCACATGCTCACCCTGGTACAGCACCCGGTGCTGAGGGCTCGTCCTCACCACCACCTCTTCTATCAACTGCAGCGCACGGGAGAGTCCCACCAGCATCCCACGGTGCCTGTGGATGGACAGCAGACAGGGCTTGAAGTGACCCGAGTTGTGACAGGTAAACGTGTTCCTATCACACCCAGTGGAAAAACAAACACCTTCATTTTAGCTTTCAAAGCAAACGACAGCAAAAACCACGTTGCTCGAGCTCCATAGAAGATAATAATAATAAAAAACAACAAAAAAGAAAAAGCACATGAGCAAACAAACCATCCAAAAATCAGCTAGGGCCCGAGTTGCTGCATTGAAATTACCCTGTCCCGAGTAGCTTAATTCCTTCACCTCCACAATCAGAATAAATCTGGTGGCCACCTACAGGTACAGGGACATAACTGGGACCTCAGAGGGGTTTTGATGAAGCTGCATCTCTATAATGATGCAAATTAGGACTTAAACATTGAAACAATACAGCAGGCTAATCCTTGAACAGAGGTGTAAATGGCTATTCAGGTCCAGCCCGGCTGCCTGCTTTGTTGGGGACTTTCCAGGCCAGGTCTCCCCCCAGCAATGCCCCAGCTGGGCCAGCACCCCCAGAGCCTCACAGGCAAAATAAAGATTTTTTTTATTTTTTTCTGTATGTAGAAGCTGAAATATTTATACAGTTAACCTTGGTTTAAGCTCTCTCAAGTGAAAAGCTCTGTGCACGAAAACTTGCATCGTTTTTGCAATCTTGTTAAGCTACACTGAAAGCTGTGTTTTCCATCGGACTGTTGGGCAACAGTGAAAAATTAAGTGGGAGCTGCTGTGCATTTAGTTGAGTTTCCTAGACATTTAATAAGCAAAACAATACCAGGGAGATCACATATGCAGTTAAACAGTGCTTTTTCTTCTCCCCTAGTCTTACAAACCCTGTATTTTAGCGGCCGGCTCGTTTCCCATTGTTTTCCTCCCGCTGGGTGGTCCTTCCAGGGTGCCACTCGAGAGGGATACAATAATAAAAAGGGAAAGGGAAGGAAGGGACACCAACATAAAGAAAAACAAAATGTATGACAATCTGCAGCAGGCTACGGATCAGAGGTCAGCAAACAAGAGGTCCTTCTCTTTTACAGGTTGCTTCCTGGAAACAGTCTGATTAAGCTGACAGCTTGAATTATGTGTTACATTTTGTAATGCACAATCCATCTGTGCTAAGTCCTCTTCAATGCAGCTGAAGCAGCACAGGCATAAGCTCTGCCTTTTTCCACCCCCTCAGCACAGGCCTTAAAATAGTCATCATCTTTCTCTGCGCTAATTCTCCTAGACCCTCTCCCCCCCTCCCGCTCCCCGGGTTTAAGCCCTTAAAGAAAGGGACGGGTGCTGTAAGGAATGGTAAGAGGATACGGAGCCTTTCACCTCCGGTTCAGCTCTTCAGACTGGCAACAAGCAGCCAAGGACTGGAGCTATCGGGTGGTTTCACCTGGAGGGAAGGGAAATCAGGTGCCTTTACAGTGCCACCCAAAGAAGCCAGGGCTCACCAGTGGGCTTCTGGGCTGCAGACCTGAATGGAAAATATATGGATCAAGCTCTTGCGTGGGTCTGAGCTGGTGGGACATGTCTGAAGAGGTGCATGTACCACCTCTGATCAATGCACCCACCCAGCAGTGGTCCAAAACATGGAATTTTAAAAAATAAGGTAAAAAAAAAAAAATCACAGCACCCCACTGAACTGCGACCAAGGCACAGAGCTTCTACTCACTAACCTTTCATAGCAACACGATCTTTTTTTTGGTTCATAACCTGATGATGTTACCATGATAACCATTCCTCTAGCTGGAAAAGGCAGTTTGAAGTTAGGCTGAACTCACCCAAAGGTAAAATATGACCTGAAACACTGCAGGGGAAAAGAAACAGTTCTGTTTTTTAAAAAAAGACAATGGTATTTCTGCAGTAAATTAGGAAAGACATTTTCTTCATAAATATAAACTTGTGACTTCCTGACACGGAACAAGGATTTTGTTTTGCCTTTCGAGTGAGCCATGATCCCTGCACAGCTCCTTTCCCTTCCACCACTCATACTAATTTCAAGTAAGACACTGAAAGTGTACAAACGGCCCAAAGATGACAGGCAAGGAACAGGACTTTGCTCGGATGCCACAGCAGTGACATGGCTGTATTAGGAAAGTCCAAGCTACTGATATTTTAATTTAGGACAACAAATGTACATAGTGTTGCAAAATTTCTGCATATTTCTTCAGCCAGCATAGGAATTTCATAAGAGAAAAACACATGGATGGAAGAGACATTGCAAGACCTGTGATATTATTTGTTCTGTGAATCCATGGCGTGATATATTCAGACCAAAAAAAGTCAGTTTCATAGTTTGTGTAATTTATATCATTGAAATTCATGTATTAATTACTTGGAAGCTTTTCCCCAAGATTTTCAGCTCATGAATTATTTTGCAAGACTCGAGCGTGCACGCTGCACTTCACATGCATCAGAAAGATGGTCTTGGAAAGCCCACCCAGTCGTAAGCTCAACAATGGAAAAGGCTGCTTAACCCTCCACGAGACCATCCGTGCCTGCCGTTTTTTAATGTTATCTGCGTTTTAATTTTCAGGTAAAAGAAATTAAAATTTCTGTCTTTTCTGCAGAAACAGCTAACAGTGGCGATCTCACTTCCATGGCCTTGAGAAACAGAGGCATTCAGCTTGGCATAATATGAGAGGAAACCTCCACGTTCTGGTTTCAGTCATGCTCCAGAGATAATGCGAGCAGTGAAACCTTCCATATAATTTAGCCAGGCTTCATGAGCATCACACAATATTTTCATCAGTTTATGAACAGCGAGGCGTCACTAGTGTCGACAGGGAGAGAACAAAAGGTTAAATTACCATCGCTCATCTATGACTTCTCCAGCAAAGGCAGGCATTCTGTGCGACTTCCCTACAAAGTGTTATGATTAACAGGTGTTATACAAAAGAAAAACTGGGTAAAAGCTATTTAGATGTAAATTAGATGATGTTTCCATAGCAAGCAACAGTCTGATGCAAATGTGAAATGATAAAGTTACAGAAGTGTATATTGATGGCCACTAGTTTCTGCTCACCTGTCACTTATTAAAATACAAACTAATATTGAAATAAGTACCTAAGACCATAAATGTAGGAAGAATAGATGCACAAAGCAGATTGAAAAGCTGCAAACAACCAAAAAGGGAAAAAACCCCCCAACAAACAACTGGAAAAAAAGCACTCCTCATTTACCAGAGGTAAAAGCATTGGTTTCCTCTGTGTGTGGTCTCTCCCCAACATACAGTCACCACCTAACCACCCTATCTAGTTATCTAGCTATGTAGTATCTAGCTAACTGCTCCAGCTAGCAGCATTTTGCATGTGAATAGTGCTCACACAAGGTAAGGAGACCCAAGGGGAGCAGCACCTCCTGAAATACAGCATGTGCCTACAGAAAAGGCTTTCTTGGGCATTTCTGAGGTCAGCAAAACACTGGTGAGGGGGGAAAAGGGTGCCGAGGATACAGAGGACAAGGAAAGAGAAGCGTGCCACTAAGGGAGAGCAGGCAGGAGAAAGGCAGCAGTCACAGGTCACAAAATAGCAGGATTAGGCAGTCATAGGATGGTCAGGGTGAAGGGGGACATGGACATGAAGCACTGCAGAGGGAACCAGATGCAAACGGATTTTCAGAAGAACTAAGAGACAGGAGATAAAAGCAGGAGGGATGCTCCTACAGCAACGCAGCATGACAAGGTAGGGACCCAGGAAGGGATGACAGCGGTTGGCATAGGAGCAAAGCCAGCCCTCCTGTGCAATCTGTGCAAACCCTATGGACCATCTCATACTGGGTATTGCCCCACTGGGATGGAGATGTGCTCCCCTGTCTTATGAGGGCAATGCAATGTGGAAAAATCTAGCTGTGATTGATATTATAGCTGATACTCTGATATTGCTGTCATTGGCAAGAAAACCCCAGCACTTTCACACAGCAGCAGAGGATAAGCCATGCACCTGTGTCACACTTTCCTCGTTCTCTCTTGTTCTCTCTCTGCTATTCCCAAACAAATTGCTCAAGAAATTCAACCAACTAGAAGTTTTAATCCACACAAAAGATGCTGTTCAGTAAATTGTAAGTACTATTATATAACCTTGTTGAAATAAGATTTATGTACATTTAAAGAATATCTATTGCATTTTAAAAACAAACAAACTTGTCCAAGTCTGACCTGAATGAGTTACCTGAAACCATTTAACCACTAGCACAGAGGTGGTGAGATACTAAATAAATAGGTAAGAAGTTTGCCCACCCGTATGAGAGCTTTAGTGCCCCACATCAGCCAAGCTGTGAAAACAGCCTCCAGGGCACACACTGAGTACCAGCAGAGAGAAAATACTATGTACCTGTCTGGTGCTGAGCTGACCAACGGCTCCTCCTGCGCCACGGGAGAATTTGGTGATTGCACTGGGGAGCCTTCTGTGGCACAGGCATCCCAGCCAGCCACTGGCAAGGTCGTTCCCCACGGCATGCCGGGAGCACTTGGCATCACCTCCTCTGCACTCTCCGGGACTGCGAGCTCAACGCTGCTGTCCCTGCTTGCTTCCTTACAAGTCCACCAGTTACTCAGGAGAGGCTTTTCTCCTGTAAAAAAAACAGTAATAATAAATTATTCCCAAACTTTATCAGGACCAAGGAGTACACGGTAGCATAGGGAATTAAACCAAGATTACCTGTTAGTTCACCTGTTAGTTTACCTCTTTCACTTAACATGTGTGAACGAGCATCTCTCAGCTCTCCCTTTGCTTTGGGCTTCCCTGCTCATGGCCCTGTGTCCTTCTGCACTGCTCTCGCAAGGGGGAGTCTGGGGAGGCTACAGCCTTTTGGGTCTGCAGCTCCTGGCGGGTGGGAGACAAACCCAGCACTCCCCAAAAACCATCACCGGCATGAAGGTCAGCTACTTCACTAAATCATCTCAGGAGGAACAACGAAACAGAAAAGCTCTGAAAAGCTTTTCTTAAGGGAAAAAAGTGCACCTGAGGAGGGTACCATCATACACATTTTTTAAACCTTGCAGAAGAAATACATGCCTGGAGACTTCTGAACTCTGCATGTTAATTGCCTTCTCTAAAAGAAGAGAGTACGGGGCTGAATCATGCTTCTAAGATGACAGATACATGCTACTTAACTTTTTATAGAATGCCAAAAGTTAATGGACCACCTAGCGCTGTAACAAATTAATATTCCTACAGAAATTCCCACTTTTCCATAAAATTCTCTATGGGTTTAAATTAACCAGCATTCGCACACCTGCTAATGCTACAGCACCACCATTTCTGCTCATCTTGGTCACAGAGTTTCAGTGGAACTGAATCACTTCGGGTTTATGCCAAACAGTAGCTGGGCCAGGATGGGCTCTCTTAGCCTTGTTTCCAGATTTGTGATGTGCAAAAGCATTGTCACTACTGCACTTGTCAGGAAATGAGAGTGGAAAGGAACAGTCTTTTTTCCCCAGTTTGGGGGGACAGGGAGAAAGGGGTCATTTTCTTGCTTCGTTAACCTGGGGGAAACAGTGCTTGTTCCTTCCTACATTTTGTGCTGTCACTGCTGAGCAGTGGCCAGGGAGCAGCAGGAGAGGCTGGTGAACACCACTCTGCACCGAGCAGGCAGCAAGAGCTGGCAGCGCCGAGCCCCGCACACGCTCGCTCCAGGTACAGCACAGCCAAGCATCTTCATCAGCTGCCTTTGCTGCAGCCTGGAAGGTCAAGCTTAGGAGAGTTGGAACAAGCCAGTTCCCTCCAGACATTCAAACCTGGACCACATTAGCCTGTTCCTCTGCACCACGCGTTTGGCAGCAGACAGACATCAAAAGCCCCCTGGGCAGTCTGAAGTGATTACAAAAAGCTCATTTTGATTTTGAGCCCAACTGTACACTTTCTCTGAAGGCAGAGATACGAAATTCCAGAAATTAAATGGACCTGTATGATAATAATAATGTGTTATAAAGTTGTTTTTTCAGATCACGGAGTGGCGCCCAAGGAACCTTTAAAGCGAACCCACAGGACAAGCCCATCAATAGAGTTTCATCATTGTAGAAAATGGATTTCGTACCACTATTTCGTTGGGACAATTTCATGGCATGAAGTTTGATATGGAATAAAGGGTGGAATGTTGTAGTTTGAAGTTTTGTCCGTTTCAGGAACGAACGACTTAAACGACTTATTCCATATCAAGCCTTCTGTTGATAAACTGAAAAGTACTGAGCTAAGTTTTTTTTCCTTCTCTCTGTTTGGGTTTTGGACTGCATTCCTGAGGGGGGGCAGTGGTGGAGCAGAGCAAGGAGCTGCTGCTTCTATCAGGTTTTTTTTCCTTCTTCGCTGGACTTTTTTTCGGAGGCAGCCATCGGAGAGACGAGAGGAGAATTCTTTCTTCCCTGGACTCCTGGTTTCGGGATTTTGTAAATATATTTATCCGAATTTCCTCCATTTCCCCTTGTACCTGTTCCCTTTTTTCCCTGTTTCATTAAATTTGTATGGTTTGTTTTTCCTAAATCTCACAGCCGTGTGCATTGTTTATTTTCTTCCCCTTGGGGAGAAGTAAGCAATAAATTATTGTCTTGGGGGCTTGCAGTCCGCCCTAACTGCGAAAATCAAGACACTTTCCCAGACACAATGCTGGCCTCCTCAGCCTTCCCCGCGGGGAGGAACTGGCGCTCTACAGAGGCAAAGGCAGAGCCTGGGGCTAACGTAAGCCAGGCTGGACTGGTCCCTTTCCAGTGCCAGCAAGGACAGGCTTTCATTAAAATGGAGAAGTGGCAAATGCATCAGATGAAAGAAAATGAGAGGCAAATAAATTCCTTAGAGAAAGGAGAAAGAATGGAAAAAAACCTCAAGAAAGAGGACGCCAGAAGAACCTTAAGTAGCAGCAGAGATCATCTGATGGGGATGCCAGCTTTCCTCTATAAAGAAAACCACAATCATTACAGGAGAGCAGGAGTCCCTGCATCATTAGGGTTGCCACTAGTTTCCATTATAAATAGCTCAATTTTAGCAATTGTTATTGGGCTGGGAAAACTAGCTAAAGTTGAAAATGACTATATTAGCTGGCAAGGCAGAGGAGAGTATTTCTGCAAGGTCTTAAAAAAAGGAATAAACTGTCACTTAGTGACAAATCTTTGTCACTGCTACTTCAAAAACACATACATTAGTTTACTTCAAAGTAAGTAACCAAGCCAGTAAAATGGGAGAGAACATGTTTTGCCTAGATGGGGGGGGAAAAAAAAAGGCAAAAAAAAGGCTGGGAAGTTGGGACACAGCCTTTGAGGGAAGTGCCTCTTGTGCCAGAGAAGAGCACCTCGGCTGGGAGGTCTGAACCACCTTTCTCAGGGAACCCGAGAACAAGGCAGAGCACCACCACCAGGTAGAAGTTAATCCAGCCACACACAGGGACATACCGATCCTCAGCCTACATTGCCAAATCCCATTTTCAGAAAGGGATGAATTATTCTGCACAAGCATTTGAGGGAAAAGGAAATCAACCCCAAACAAAAGGTCCACTCTTAAAATTAGGCTCAGGCTGCTTCAAGAGAACCATGGGCACAGCAGTGAAGAAATCTTCACCTCCTAACAGTGAACTTGAACAGGCTGAGCCTCCAGCAAGCCCTTGCCTGTCCAGATGAGCGTCCTGGGAGGAAACAGTCAAAAGGAAAAAAAAAGATGAAAAAAAAAGGAAAAAAAGAGTGCTGCTGTGCTTCAACCAGAGTGCAATATGCATAGGGGAAACCAGCAGCTGTGGGCATCACTCTGGCTGGGACAAGTGTGCCCCAGCGCCAGGCAGAGGCAGACAGGCACGTGTCCAACCATACCTGGGACACCTTCCTGTTGCTGTTCCTCCTCAGGGGCGGCTGGTTCAGAATCAGATGCTGAGGAGATGAGCTGCTTGGAGCCTTCCTCACTGGCTGCCAGGTCCCTGTGTCTCACTGCTCCCTCCACTGATGCATCACTCTCTAAATCAGTGCTTTCGCTCTCTGGACCAAGTCCTCCAAGTGACCGAGAGCACAGAGGCAGCTTGGGTGCCGAGCTGCTCTCTGTGGGCTGCAGGGGTTTCTGCTGCATGTCCAAACCTCTGGCAGCTGAGACAGCTGATGTGTGGCAGCCCATAAAGACTGTTGCTGGATGATACAGTCCTCTTGGCACGGCTTCCCTGGTGCCAATTCCTGCCTGTCTTCCAACCCATGGCATCTGAAACACACAGGTGGGACACGGCTTAAGGAAACAAACAGGCAGCATGTTGCAAGTGGAGCTTCTGGAAGATAGCATGTTGGTTTCTGGAGAGAAGTGTCACAGAACTCAAGTATTTTGTATATTGTTAGTATTACCCAAACACTCGGCACGCATTTCTTGCACCCTAGCATGAAAACGAGGGCCCAGACCACAGCTGAAGCTCCATGCACCAAAACAACAGACGGCAAAAGTGCACTGCACCCCTAACCCCACTAAGAGGGACTGTACTACACAAAAGACTCAAACTAATCTAAACAGTGACTGGCTTTTTCAAACAGTTAAATTTTTAAGATTAGATTCCTGCAAAGGCTTTTAAGACCTTGGACCAAAGCACAACATTTTAGATCCACCTACCAAAGTCACTGAAAACACCTCAAAATTACTGACTCGAGTGGAACCCTCGTGCTCTGCTTGTGACGACTGTGCACAACCACTGGTAGCCTGTGGTTTAGGTACTGCAGCTCCTGATGCCAAGGCATGACCATCAGGACCCTGTGGCAGTGCCCATGGTACAGTTGGCCTCTCCGGGGCCACCCGCAGCAGCTGCTCTGAGCAACCTCTTTCTGCTGCTCTTCTCATGGTCTTCTCTAGAAAGCTATGGGATGAGGAAGGGTCCCCAGAGAGTCTGAGACATACATATGCCATTGCTTATTTGTCTATATATCCAGCTTTGCTCACAGCATGAGCATGTCAACAAAGCAGATAAGAGTAAGGCAAAAAAAAATCACTGTATTCATTGTCTTCCTTCTGCTCTTTCCTGTCTGTTAAATCACACCAAAGAGGAAGAACGACTACTCAGCTAACACCACGTAGATGAAATTGCATTTTCTGTAAGTCAACTTGGGGAACTGAGTAGGAACATTTTAAATGGCACTTTCCTCCAAGAACTGTTGAACTTGCATAAAAACAGTTCCAACAAAATAACCACTCTGCTTCTAAATCCCAGTATTTTAATACTTGCCTTTTTGTCTTTGTAAACCTACTCAATCAGAACAATTTAGGAGGAGTGGCTACTGCCACCACTACTACTAAAAGGTCACCACCAGTTTATGCAAAGCCAAAATTAGCTATCGTAATACCATTGTTCATACTAAGCAGGGCTTACTTTTCAGCCCCAAATCACAGCAGGACAATTTACAGTCACCTCCACACCTCTCTCCTCTTTCATTGCCTGACCTCTTCCTACCATACAAAGTCAGCTGCCAAGCCCAGCTTAAAGGAAACAAAGGCATCTTGTCTAGTCTGTGACCAAGTTTCATTAAAAAAGCTCAAATTCCACGTAACAAGAAGCAGAACAAAAAGCCATGAAGTTATTTTAAGAAGGAATAAAGGTTTGCTACTCAGATTAAGTTCACAGTTTATTCCATCACCACTGCTCTCGGGTTCCTCCTAATTACTTTTCGGGTCTTGTATTTGCTGCTTTAAAATGCGTCTAGCAAGTACTTTATGGATTTAGCAGCTCCTGGATGTAGTGTTCCAAAACAAATGCAATTCAAGCAGGTACAAGTGCTTGACAGAGTCATAGCAGACGCACATCTCTAACAAGCTCCTCTGACTGCAAAAAAAAATAAATCTCTTTGCCACCTTTGTATTCTCAAAGCAAAAGTACAATAGAGAACATTGGTCTAGGTACTGTTTTTGCCACCAGAACAGTAAAAACATGTAGATGACTTAGCTAAAACAGTCAACAAAACTACTGAACTTGATGTCACTCCAGCTGGGAGTTAAACAAAGTCTCTGCACAAAGTACACTTACAATCCTCTTTTTGGTTGTGAAGTGCAGGCTCCCCACTTTCCCCAATAACAATCTTTTTTTATTATCATTAAAGTGTTTTGAAGAGAACAAAGATAAGAAAAAAATCCCTTCCATTAGGACTTACAAAAGGGCCAAGTCTCCACTGGCAGCAGACCACCAAGTGAAAGCCAGGGAGGTGAAGTGGAGCCAGAGGCACCAGGCATTACTCTCGCCTGGTGACACCCTCTTTCTCCAGGAAGGATTCTCTGCCACCCACAGGCATTCCTGGGAGGGGCCCTATGCCCTGCATCCAAAATGCACAAGCCCAAAACCTTCAAAAGACTTCAAGAAAGTGCTTCAACTTTGAAGCAGCCAGACTTCACTGTACAGTTTCAGAAGCCTGGGTCATACAGCTCTGTCAGCTGAGACGGACCTCTTCAGTACAGGACCTCTCCTTCAACTCCTAACACCAGACTGCCATTACACTGGGCTTCAAAAGACTGGTGCTCATGTCCTTTCCATGAAGAATCATGGTTTTCTAGACAAACACCTTGGGTATATGATTTCTGAGCTTAAAGACTCCCATAAAAATTGAGAGTCCAAATGGGCGCATATCCCATGGCTCAGAGAAGTACCAGATATTCACACTGGTGTTTTAGGGCCATTGGGATACTGATCATCTCTAGGAGATTGCTTCTTTGATTGTCCTTTTTGGTCTCCAAGATGCATCACTGATGAGGTTATCACATCATCACTGGCATCCTGAGTAGCCTGAAGGAAACCATTACAGTACCAGTGCTGGTAAGTAAAACCAGTTCCCAGCTGTGATGATTTGCATCCTGGATATGCCACCTGCTAACCACAGGTGCTCACTGTGACTGACTTGGTGCCACATGGCTGAGAACAAACTCTTGTATTTTGGACATAACAACAAGCAGATTCTAAGTGAGGCGAAGGTAGTGAGAAATGGACACCATCAGTCCAGAAAAAAATTGTCTTACAGAATAAGATTTGAGACACAGCACACAGACAAGGCAAAAGGATGCACAATTTAGTTGAAGTTACCTTGGTATTTATGGAGGGGAATAAGGGGAAGAAAGAAAGGGGCAGGGGAGGAAAGAGTCCCCAGTCAAGCTATTAATTGCAATTCAGCGTCAAGTGACACATTTGGGTACATACCAAGTTCTTGCACTGTCCAAAACCAGTTTTTAAAAATCAAAGTCACACCATGAGCCTTTGTTGTTTAGTATTTATGTAAACTTTTCCATAGGTTAAAAATCACGTCTCCTACACTGACTGCTTTTAATTGAAGAATCTAGCATTCAAAAATAAGCTCACTTTTCCACATAGGTCTGAACTGAAAACGTAATTCACAAACTGCTGGAGGCCTGCTTATATAGGTCAAGGTTGCTCGGGTTCATTGCTTTGTATACTACAGTTTAAAGAATGCTCTAAATTCAAGGTTTTTAACTTTTTAATCTATGGGGAAAACTTCGTATAAACTCAGATTAACGACTGCTAATGCACTGAAGAAAGAAAACTAAAAACCTTCCTCCTACTATAAAAACAAAATAGTGTGGCCTCTGTTTCTTTTCTGATAAGAGTCTTAAATACCAAACATTTAACTGCATAATAACATTTACTGGCAGCCAGGCAGCCTGCTTAGCAGATATATAAAGCAGGTAAAAGGAGAAAAAGTTAATTTCTTGGCTGAACGATTCCATCGGTAGCTATAGGGCAAACTAGAAAGTCTTTTAGTAAAGTAGCAGTTGATTCTTCTATCAATCTGCAGCACACATACTCTTCCAAGGAATGCATTAAATATGAAAATCATATCCCGTTATCATCTGTTTCCAGCTTTCAGCCCAGTAAGCTTTTCTTAATGAATGCTGTAGCCTAAGGGACAAGCATGCTGTTGGCTTTTCTGAATAATGGAGTGATGTGACCATTTTTGCTTATTACAATATCGACTAGCTGAGGGGGTTTCACACATAGTCACAAGTGACTACTCTTGCCAGCATGCTCCAAGTTATTACAAGATGTTTTTAGACATTTCATCTAAAAGAGCTTTACTGCTTTTAGTGAAGAAAACAGCTATGGTCTTGAACTGTATCATTTATATGGAGATAGGAGGAGGGATTAGAAGCCTGCATTACTGCAGATATATAGCAGAATATATTTAAGTATTCCTTGTCAGTCTTTTTGTCTGCTACTTAGATATGCAATCTCTTCTTGCTTCTTCTGAGAAAAGGTCAAAACACATAAAATTATAAATACACCGTATGAGTCGCCTGCTGCATTTTCAAAAATATAATTCATTAAGAATATTTCCTCCTCAGTCAAGACCATTTTCACACACTTTGGCATAGGAATTACAAAAAACAACACAAAGATGAATATAAACAGTAAGAAATCTCCCCCCTTTTTAATTCTAGTTCTTTGGTTGAAATAATTGCTCTTTTTAACCAGGTTATTCTACTTCACTCAAGCACTAAACAGTATTTCACACTACAAATACCACAACAAAAATCCCCACGCCAAGACTGCTTAGCAATGCCTGCCTCTTCATGCAGCAGCTCAGAGGAAAGCACATCAATATAATAAAACACATTTCCTCCCCACTTCTTTTGCATTACCTGCTCATTATATTCTTCTTCCTTGTCACCTTCTGCTGACAGATTGCCCTCTTGAAGTGACAACACACTTTTAATTTCTCTTCCGTACCATGCCTAAATGTGAACAAATCCATTACATAAAATTGAAGGCAAAAAAAACCCCCACCACAAATCAACAAATATCACTTTGCAAATTGTGCACTTTTAAGTGTAATGTCCTAGCAGCATTTTGAACTCTGACAATATTAAAAAGCCAGAGATCCCATTTCCTCCTGATTTTTCTAGTCCCCTGAACAAGTACACAATCTTCTGCAGATTTTTAAAACACATTCATTCATATCATTTAGAATCCTACAAAATACTAATAACTTGTTGACTCAAATTTATTTCATCCCAACCAGTATTTGTAACACCAAATTATTTCTGCTGTGTACAGACAATGACTCAGCTGCTTTGGGATGAAACGAGCTTTAGAATTTGTTTTTGTTTTACACGCATCATCTTACAACTCATTGAGCTATTATAAGGAAAAATACATGGCAGATGTTATCAAGAGCAACCCAGCATGAAAGGCAACTTGTTGTAGTGTTACTAACAAACAACTGCATAAACCGCCTTCACCTCCACTACATTGTTTAATTGACCAGATGTAATGCATTCATAGGAGGACTACTGCTTAAAAGCCAAGCACATGCAGCACCTATAATTAATCCTGTTTGTTAGTAATTGTAAACCCCAATAACAAGTTACATCAGCCCTGAATGAAAGCACTTCAATACCTATTCTGCATCAGGTAATATGCATGAAAATAAATCTTTAAAACAATTAACTTAACCAGCTCTGCACTTCACTCCAATGGTGCATTCAGCGAGTCTGCTATTTCCCAGGTAATAGAAACTGTTCATAAAACTGCAAACCATGAAATTTTAAGAAACAAAAACTAACCATGCTACAATTAAAGAGGCTCAAAATAAGCTCAAATATAACTACTGGACTTTCCCGAAAGCTTAAGTGAATCTACTTATACTCCCCAAAATTACTGAACAAATCGCAGACAAACACAGGGGAAAAAAAGTGAATCTTTCAAAAACAAAAGTAGTTTTGTCAGCTATAGCCACATAACAAACTGTGTCCATAGTTATGATAAAACACCCCTAAAAGGCATTCTCTATGAAAAGAGAAAATAGTAATAATTTATTTCTGTGTACTTCCACGATAGATTAAATGATTACTTGCTCCATAATTCTTATGCAACCCAGAACAAGGGAGCTTTTCAAAACTGCGGCATAGAGGGTATGTAATCTGTGCTCTGCTCAACAGCTCGGAAAAAAATAAGTCTAACCTGGCAAAAATAAAATGGATGGCATAGAAACATCAAAATGGAAGCAATGAACGGGAACCCTGCATACAGATCCACCCATGGCACAACTGTGACCCACACCAATATTTTATAACAACCAGCCACTAGATAAACTAGTGCGCATTAGGGTTCCTAAGAATAAAAAAATGTTAAAACCAACACAGGAAACCTTGCATCACAACATACCACCAGACCTGCTCTGCTTTTAAGTAAAAATTAAAAAATAGAAAAAGACAGAAATAGCCCCTGCAAGGTATTTCTGAAGAATGCTACTGCTCTTAGAAAGCAGATACAAACCCATTTCCCTCCCAATTTTTACCTCCTCAAAAACCTGACTCCATATATTATTGGCATGAGCACATGCCACAATTTTATTTTTTAAAACCCTAGATCATCACCAATCTATACCACTTCACAACATCCCAAATTGTTTTCCAGTGAATAGCAAGACAATGTATTAATAATGTGATTCGAAAATCCTCAAAGCTTGTCTGTTTCTTATAGTAGACTATTAAACTGAGAGTACTTCAGTCATGAGTTATGATGAAAAAATCCTATTATATAACCTTAAATATGGATCCTGATCAAGTTATTTCAAACACTAAGATAAGACATGCAGAAGTCTCTTTACTAGTACAGAAGAGTTTCATCTTATTTCTGCATTAGTTATAAAAAAGCAATACAAATCTAACTACTCAATCTACAAATAGCCTTACTAATATAGAATCATAAGGACAAGGCTGAAGCCATTTATCCCAATAGGGCGAAGCAGGAAAAGCAAAAAGTCTGTTCCCATTTCCAAATAAGGGTCTGAAAGACTGGAAAATTAAGAGAATCATCAAATTTTACTTCAGTGTGAAAAAAAATAATAATCATAGCAATTAAGGCCTAGTGATAACTGATCTTTTTATCTCAACACAAATGAAGTGACTATAAATGCATTTTTACTTCTACAACTTTTTTCCTCCCATACTACCTTAAGATTACCAGGGTAGACAGACTACATAGCGGAGGTACAGAAATCCCCATTTCATCATGAGTTCTATTCATCATGCCAAAAGGTTCCAGTGGGGGCTTGCCAGAAGACAGATACTTTTCTCCAAAACGCAAACATTGCAGAGGCAAGATGATTTTTAATAACTGTTTCAGCAGTGAGAATTACAGACCAAAACAACTGAAACAGGCAGAACAAACAGCAGAGGATGGCTAATGCAGCTGTTGAACAGTCACTTTTATTTGTCCTTGTGAGAGCTTTTGTTCTTTCTTTTAAAATTTAATGACCATGCATGTTTTCTACCTGTTGCCATAATTTTTAAGGAAGTAGTTATTTAAAAAGTGAACAGGCCTCCTTCATAAGGATAATTCCTACATAAATCACTAAAGTGTGAGCCCAGGAGAAAAGTTCAAAATTTCCAACCCTGAAAGCACATTAATCAAACCTCTCTGAGTACATGCAAACACATTACCAAAAGCCAAGATCTGCGTGATGCAACAGGATGCTGGAGGAAGAAGTTTCTTCTCTGACCACTGTTTAAGTATTGCTATTGACTGTTTAGTAACAGAACTAAGTGTGACCTCATTTTAACTCAGCTTTAGTCCATAGTTCAAATACAGTAATTTGTTGTAACAGAAGTTATTTACTCTTACACTTTCCTTTCCCTGCCTAGCGTTCCCTAGACAGAGCACAGGCAAGGCTAATTATGCCTATTTAGGGCAAAATTACAAGTATGTCCTGAAATTACTTCCATTAAATCACAGAATCACAGAACCACAGAATCACTTGTGTTGGAAGGGACCTTAAAGGTCATCTAGTCCAACTCCCCATGTATCTGGGCATTTTAAAGTAATTAAATTCTTATTAAAACAGTTTTATAACAAAGCCTTTACCAAAATATTACAACTCAAGTCTTTTTGTTCTAACCTAGATACTGCTGGTTTATTATCTTACCACTAACACTCCAAACACATGAACCATTTCCATGCTTTTTTCATTTCCAGTTCTCCCTTGCTTCCAAGAGATTCAGAAGCACAGGGTACCCTACTGTAGATCAAATGTAGAGTTCTGCAAAGAGTTGCTGACTACCTCTGCAGCTACAGGAGGGTCTATTACATCATAGAGCAGAGTTTGGGTTCATTTAAAATTCCCAAACATATTACCACTTTAAGCACTCCAAACTCCAAAACACATGTGATGAGGTTTCACTAGCATCTGAAGTCTTGGTGCATAATACTCAGACAAAACCAATTTAGCAACCCTGTAATAATAGCAAACACTAATGTATTAAGTCTTATAGAAGTTACTTCCATCTTCCGAATCATCTCTGAACTTGAGGTTTTCATATGAGCTTCAAATTGGTCAAACTCCTTTAGAAAGGTCTGGTTTCGCAGAAGAGCTCCTTTTTGTCGTTCATCTATTTCTTTCAAGTATTTTTTCAGCTTCATGTATTTTAGCTTCATTCTACAGGGGAAAAAGAAATTGTTCTTAAAAAGAGTATGAAATTAAAACAGACACATCTATTACAGTGACTTTTCTTCAGACATATCCATACTAGCACTTATGCTAGAGTTGCCCCCTCAGCCCCCCAAAAAGGAGTAGACACATTCTTCTGCACCACTGTCCAAAGCTATGTTATACAACAGACAGGACGTCTCCTATATAACTTCAGATTTAAACAGGGGGTTTCGTGTTCAGAAGTAGAAGTCTATAATAAACTCTTGTAAATTTGTTTTAAATGGATTATGTTTTAGTCACTTATATCACATTAAATCAAAATGAGTATTGTATTTAGAAGGAGGTGCTCTGAAAGTCATAAATGGTAACACTAAGGCTGCAGTTTCACAACTGCTTTGAGCCAACCTAAATCTATGTTGCACTGAATAGGGCATCTCACTCCAAGCCTTTCTTTTTACTGGCAATACTATCTGCTATGTGGCCACACAGCAAACTAGGCCAAGAGTAATCCAGCTGAAAATACATCTAAACAAGTTCTCACCCATCCAAAGAGACTCACTTTTAGCCAGTCCTGTTTTCTTATCTGATTACAGGGCAGCCACCCAAGCGCTAGTGCCAACCAAGGGAAAATGCAAAGCAGGGGCAGTCAGTAGCATCTTGGGGTCTCAATCTGCCTATAGGTCTACTTAAATCAGTAGTGAAATTGCAACCTAAATCCCCCAAGCTGACAATATTTTCAGATAAAAATAGATAACATTCACGATAACATTCTAAAAGCATTCCATGATACCCAAGTCTTTGTAACTAAAATAAAATAACCTATAAGAACCTTTTAAATAGGCTTACAGGTATGCATCAGACCTTCTGTATTCCACCAGTTTTCTCTCTAATTCCAGCCTCTTGGCTTCACTGGAAGAAAACAAACAACATAGTAAGACAAAACTATTTCACGATTTACATTCTCAAAATGCAAGAAATAAAGTATTTCACAAAGCAAAACATTTTCTGAGCTGAGAGCACATTTTGGCTAGATTGGTAGCCTTACAGATTGATCTGCCAGTCAAGCTCACCACAAAAGAAAAAAAAAAACAACAACCACCTTAAAGCTTTTATTTCTCTCTCTGTTCCTTACTGGAACAAGAGCTCCATTGTTTTAAAGGGGAAAGGTGCCTAAACTTGTACATATCCACACAAGGCCCACCAAAACAGCCACAGACTCCTGCCCAGCCTAAGCTGCTGCTTCAAGCTCCTTCTCCAGCAGCCCTGGGAAGGGCTCTAAACCTCAAGACTGGCAGCTTACAAGCTCATCTTGCCTTTCTTCCCCACTCCAATTTCCAGAGTAGACCACTTCCCATGTAGGAAATCCTGAAGTTGTTCAAATGCACAGCTTCCCAGACCTTCTCATAGCAATGTATCAACACATTAAAATAGATTTGAAAAAAAACCCAACTCTTCCCCAGCTTACAGATCCAATGTGCTATCCAAACATTTTATTTAACAATTTGCATTAAAAATAAAGTACATATTTCCCACTTAAGCCCTAAAGCCAAGTACATCTAGAGATATGCTGGCATTACCTGCCAGAACTTACTAAAAGGTAACAGATATAAGTAACAATCAAAAATATTTCTGGTTGTGAAAAGCTATGGGGCTACCACCACCTGTACCTGCCAAAAGCAATGCAAGGGTTTAGGCCCATGGGGATGATCAGACTGCTTCTGAACAAACTTCATACTTCACCTACAATCTATTTCAAAGACACTCTATTTCCAGGAAGAGAAAAGAGTAAAGCTATTTTTTAATAATTACAAATTGCACCTGAAGATAAGCAACCACCCCATGAATAAAATAATCAATTGATAAGACGGAGGCTTCCAGTAGATTCACATTAGAAACCCTGCAACAATCAAAGCAAGTACCCCAAGCTGCTTATTAAAAGATAATCTCAAATCCTTATTAGCCAGGAAGGCTGTGCACGTGCGAGCGATGCAGGCTGACACAGGAGATTGCAGGTACCCGTACGGCTAAGCATGCTTATGCCTGGATTTGTGCACTCCCCTGCAAACATGTCCATGTCACAGAGCCACACACATATGCCTCCTCCCAGTTGCCCCGCACAGAGGACAGCGAGGAAAAGAAACCCTTCTCCTCCTCAGCCTGAGAGATCAAGGCATCCATTTTACCCATCTGATCCTGCTACTGTCTGAAACAAGATTAGGTTTTCATGTCATGCATGCAATTTAAAAGCCACGCTTCATCTGGGATCTCATCCTTTCAATTTCCTTTTACATGACGGACAGCTAAGCAAAAGCAGATTTCAAGATCTTGTTTTTACACTTCTAGAAGTAATTTTCATGACTCAATGAAGAACACTGATATCCTGATGGATGTAAAAGCCGACGGACGCGAACAGCCATTGGCTCCAATCCTGTTTCTCATTCCCTGATACAGCAGGTAGCATGTCATATTCCTTAGCTCCTGAAAGATTGCTTCCTCTCCACCAGCATGGTTTTCCACTCTCCCATCCATTAGTTTGCTGCAGCTATTTGGACAGCACATGAATATAAGTCAGGTTTTCCCACGGCAAGGCAAAGCAGTATAAAAAACACCAGGTGAGAGCCTCCCAGCATTTGAATATCACCATTATGGATGCCTAAAATGGTTACTGCACAGCTTGAGGTGTTCTGCAATACAGCTCAGAACTAGAGGCAATCAAGACTTGACTTGTGGATTTGCTTGCCCAGGTCCTGGCAAGCTTCCAGCACAGTTTCTCTGTGTCAGTGACAGAAGCGAAGCTTGAAGCACTCACTCTGGCCTCTCCATTGCACCACCGACTTCTTTTTTACATGAAAAAACAAAGCCCTTGGCCTGAAACTTTTATTTGTTCATACAGTTTTGCATTAAAGTGATGCAAACAGTCAGGTATCGACTTTTTTCTTAAATGGGCAAAACCAGCACACTGCAGAACTTTTTAAGGATCCAGGCAGCTCCTTTTCAAACAACACTGAATCTTCAGTCTACAGAGAAAGAGTGTTAGTTTGGGATTTGAGAGCAGAATTCAACTCCCTGGTCAGCCTCGAGCTCTCTCTAATCTCTGCCATTTCACCAGGCATCGATCTGTAGTGATGTTTGATCCTTCACCTCCCATTTAAACCAGCAGGACTAAGACGTCTCAATATTTTTCGAGCTATCTAGCCTTAGCCTCTTTGTGCTTCAGTTCCGCATCCATAATACCAGAATAACAGTACTACTGTTACAATACCCTGTTGAGATAAGTACACAGAAAATTGTGCGACACTTGGGCACAATGCAACCTTCCAATAAAAGTAAGAAATATTTTTACAGTTCTTCTACACCAATCTGACATCAACTGTTGAGCACTGAGCTGCATCCACCTTACTAGCCTGGAGCCTAGTCAGAGCCTGCTCAAGCCTTAGCCAACTGCGCTGGTCCCCTGGGCAGGTTAGAGGGAGCCTGTTTAGCACCATCTCCTACATACAGCTGGTGACAGCAGGTACTTCCGAAACTAATAATCCTACCTAGCTTACATTCACTGTTCAGGACACCTCAGTATTTGTGCATGTTTACTGCAAATTGCCCTTAGCATGAAGCATCTGGCCTCGCTGTCTGAAAAGCAAAGCTAATTGCAAAGTTAGTCACAGTGTTAAGCACAGCACTTAGCTATACAATTCATTTACTTCATCACCCACACTGCTCAAACACTGCCTTTCTCACCAGCAGCCACTGAAGATTAAGTGCTGAGTAATCACAACATGGTCAGGTCTGTATAAAACACAGAAGGCAAACTCTCTACCCCATTTCATTTAGACACCTTAAACCTAATTCTCTGTAATTCTGCTCACCACACAGATACCACTGACCTATGTGCAGAGAACTATGCATGCAGTAATTTTTATATTTAAATTTCAAAGTGGGACTTAAAAAGCTGAAATGCTTGTAAGAGAACTTTTTATATTTTACACTTTACAAAGTTGTTAAGATTAAAGGGTATCACTTGCAGAAATTCTGAAGAGGCAACTGCCTCTGCAGCACCATTCCCAGAGGCAAAGCAGCACACAACTTGCAGTCTGGCATAAAAATTATCCCTTGTTTGGCAACACCACCAAGTACAAATACATCTTTTATCTTGTATTTTAAAGTACATACAAGAGACGTCTGCCAGGCAAAAGAGATCTATTTATTATCACAAGCCCTGTTAAGCTGGGTCTCCAAAGGAAGCACAGCTCGTGCAATCCTGCTGTCTGTCTGCCCGTAATTCCCCTTCCCCAAACAACTCCTGAATCTTTGGATGCAGCTGAATTAGACAGAGAAGCTGACATCCAAAACGTACTACATTCCTAAAGGTTTCAGGGGAGCTGAAGAGGGGCAGTCCATGTGTGCAGTGTGAGCTCAGCCCTAGCTCAGACAACAGAATAGTCACAACAGACGTGACCAAACTTCACACAGATCAGGCTCTTGGGAAGCACAAGACATCCCTGCTCCTAACAGGAGGGATATCTGCATGCAAAGACACAGTTTAAAGCAGCATGCAGTCTAGAACACTCGGATTTTAATAGGCCCTCTCCATTTTCTAATACCACAACTTAGATAAAGCGCCTTCCCTATCCAGGGCTCACTTCTTCAATAATTTCTATACAATAATACTTCATATATTCTTCTCCAGTCTTTTAAACTGCAAGTTACTCCTGGTTTGTTTGCCAGTGGTGTCCCAGACCAGAATAGGATATTAGTGAAGATATACACAGCATTTTTGTAAAAGTGCTAGCTATGTACAAGTTTAGATTCTCATGGCCATAGTCTTATTATTTCTGCTCATGCTGTATGTCTGAGATGCTAGCATGAAACCCAGAAATCAACATCTTCTGTATTAGACAGAAAACAGGTACTGCTTAAAAAGCAGCTTCATAACAGCATACCGTAAGTGACCTCAAGAGACTTCCTCTGGCCAGAAAAAATAAGAGTACTAATTGACACCCATTACTGTGATTATTGCAGTGAGGAACAGGCCGGGAGCACCACTAATTGTGCACAGCTTCAGAGGACCTGCCCAGTGACGGACATCCCCCAGGCCACAGCCCCACAGCTTCCACCACCACTCGCTTCTTTCCTGACAGTCAGACCTGCCCTGCAGCACCCACAACCTGAAACACCTAAAATAGCTTTTCTTAAAGACAAAACAAGGTGTCTGCAAGGGAAACATCTGTACATGCCCACCCATCAACCTTCCAGCTCTGAAACATCAGCATCTCTATTGTTTGTTCAAAGTAACAGTAATTTTGCAAACATTGCCCGAAGTGCTGGAGAACTTCTCTTCGGAGGAGGAGCAGTAACAGGTCCACAGCGCCTTCAGCAGTCACCCGGGGTGCTAACACAGAGTCAGGCAGCAGAAGGACCCAAAACACAGCAGAAGGACCCAAAACACAGCAGAAGGACCCAAAACACAGCAGAAGGACCCAAAACACAGCAGAAGGACCCAAAACACAGCAGAAGGACCCAAAACACAGCAGTCAGGTGTTACCCATGTATTTAAGTATCCCCCCACCCAGACACAACCAGCAAAAGGAGATGAAGCAAAAGGAGGTGACAGAAGTGAGGTGACACCAGTGAGGCATTGCTGGAGACCCCGGGCTACCCCACCCCGCCCCACAGAAAGCCCCC
>VZRW01003039.1:110765-185860 GCA_013398125.1 Aegotheles bennettii
TTTGCCGCGCCCCGGAGTGCCCGGGGCCGCGCTGCCGGCCCCCTCACAGCAATTAAGCAGCAATTAAGCAGCAATTATCCGATGGCCAGGACGAAATCCGGGCTCGCCACTCCGCGAGCCGGGGGCCACAGCGAGCCCCCCGCCGCTCGCCTGGGCGAGGGGGCTGAAAAAGAAAGAAATAAGGGGGGAAAAAGGAAAAAGAGAAAAAGCAAGGAACTGAACACCCCCCGGCTCCGAGCAAGCAACAGAAGGAAAATCCCCTTCACCCGAAAGGCGACGGAAGGGGGAGGGTAAAGAGCTGATAACATTTTTGGGAGCTGTTGCAGCACTCCCCTTCGCACCTCCGGAGGGCTCCGGGGGGGAGGCAGCCGGCGGCGCTCGGTCCCTGCTGCTGCTGCTGCGACCGCGGTCACCGAACACCGGGAGCCGCGGGAGGCAGCGGGGCAGCAGCGGACTCAGGTAGGTCCCGCGTGTTTTCCTCTTCCTCCTGCTTACCGCCTTAATTTATCTTTTTTTTCCCCCCTTCGTTTCCCTCGAGTGATTTAATTCTGGCGATTTTATCACCTGGCAGCCAGCGAGAGGGACGCTCGCTCCCTTCACAGCTCCGGGTATCCCGCAGAACGCAGTCCCGGCGGCGTTCCGGGAGCGCATGGTCGGGCTGATCCCCGCCGCTTCTCCAGCGAAAACGGGACCGACAAGAACCACCAGTAACTGGAGGCAGCGGCTGATGCCACCCGAGGGCTGGCCGTGTGCTGCGGGGCTTGGAACCGGGCTGGCTGCGAGGGCAGCGGGGGGTCACAGCACCCCGAAAGCTGCTCCCCGAGGGAGGGGGGGACACGCCGGACAGGCTGGGCTTTCGGGGGGGGAACGGTGGCGAATCAGTCCCCGCGAAGGACGGGCTTTTCCTTCCATCAGCCCCATCCGAGGGGCTGCGGCAGAGGGGGAGGGGGGTGGCGGCTCCTGGGGTCCCCAAGCCTCCCCCTCCGCCGGCTGCCCCGCAGGCAGCAGCCCGAGGCGGGCAGCCCTGCCAGCTCCTACCAGACCCCCCGCTCGCCCCCTCCTTTCAGCAAGCCCTTGGCCGGGACATTTCGGGCGGGGGCATCCCGCCGGAGGGACCGAGCTCGGGGACTGCGGGCTTTTTGAGCCAGGGAGCTTGTCCCGCACAGCCGCCCCGCTCCCCCGAGTGCCCGTGCCGTGCCCCCCGCCCCGGCAGGGTCCCGCCGCTCTTACCTCGGCTCCTCCGGCGGCTCCTCGGCAGCGGGACGCGGCCGGCGGGGACGGTGCCAGCGCCGGGCAAGGGGCTCCGCCGGGACAAGGGAAAACAACAACAATAATAGTTAGGATTTCTCCCCAAACTCTCCTGCAAAGACCACAGGGGTTAACGGTGGGGATGCTGCTTCCCCCCCACCCCAGCTCTGGCCTGGGGGACCCCCCTCCCGTCCCCGTGCTGGCCGTGCGGTGCGGGCAGCGGTGCGGGATCCCGGCGGTACGAAGCGGGCTTTCCCGTCCTTCCCCCCCGTATCGATTTCAGCCCGGCGCTGATAGCATTTAGGCCAGGATTGGGGTATAATGGAAATATCATCAGGAGACAATTACCTTTTCAGAGCATTCACTTCTCCTCCCAGACACTGTTATTTGAGAAATAGGATCATTTGATTTCATATTGCACTAAATAACACCCAGCCGTTTCAAATTGCCAGCTTCTTAAAAGCCACCCATTGGAATAAATTGCAGAGCGACTCTTTTGGCTCGGGCTTCTTTTTTTTTTCTTTTTTTTTCGGTTTTGTTTTCTCCTCTCCCCCCATCTCCTTTGCAGAACAATATCACGGGCGTCGGGAGAGGCCGGAATCGGCAAAGCCCCGGCTCCCATCCTCAGCTCAGCCCGACCTGCGCGGGTTTTGCTCCTCTTTTTCTCACCCCCCCTCCGTTTTCTTTCTGTTGTTTTTTTTTTATGTCTTTAAAGCAAGCTGTCCCGCCGATGCCAAGGTGCGAGGCGCCTTTAAGGCTATCAGTGCGCGCCTGCTAATCTGGTCATCACAGGCTTCATTATATCGGTATTAATGTCATCCGCGGATTACTAATTAGATTTGCGGGATAAATGAAATTACCCGAATGGGCTGCGCGGGAGGGGGAGCGGAATCTCCCGGCGCTTCCCGAGATTTACGGGGGAAATAAAAAAAAAATAAAGAAGGGGGAAAAAAATCCTTTTATTTCCCCCTCTTTTTATTCCCCCGGCCAGGCCGCCCCCGAGCCCCCATCCCTGCGGCCGGGCTGGGCCTCGCGTCCTAATCGTGTTCTCCTCCGACAGACACTAATCAAGTAATTTCCCAATCCCAGCCCCATCAAATTGCTCTTTAGCTGTTGAACTGTGGAGTTTTGCTCCTCTTTTCTCATGCTAATCAAGCCCATTCAGCATCTCTCTGTGAGGCTATTTGTAGTGGAATAAATCTCCTTGTTTGCCTGCTGCATGATTAATTGATATTGTTGTAGGGCTTTTGTTTGGGCTGCGGAGAGCTGAAAGGCAGCGCATATTGGATGTGACGAAAGGAGCTTGAAACATCGTTTCGCTGCTGAGGTCTTGCAGAGGTCGAGGGATAGACCGATCGCATTATTCAACCTATTTATTTATCCTTATTAGAAAATATGATGAAAGAATAAGGCCCGGAGTCTTTTTTAAACATTGACTAAACAGTGCATACACAACCCCAATTAAAAAAAGTGCCCAAGATGAGGCCTTTTCTCCATATTAGAAAAATAGCTCTTTTTAACGAGGACCAATTAAATCGTACTTCATTTTACCTGGGATCTCACAATAGACTTGACAACAAATTGCCTTTCTTCCTCCTTGTTAATTACTGGCGGAATCAGCCACACTCCCAGCAGTTTGAAACCCTCCCCAGACAACCCCCCCAAACCCCGGCTGGACCCCAAGCAAGAGGTGAGGGGCCCCCATCCCACCCCTAAACCCATCCCAGATCAGTGCAGGGCTCCACTCGTCTCCCACTCCAGCCGAAGGCAATGTGAGCAGAGTTGGGCCCCTCCAACCAAAGCATGTGGAGCTATTTCAGCCTGGCTCTGGCCTCCATTCCCAGGCCTCCCCTGTGCCCCCTCCCCGCTATTTTAAAAACCATCCGGACTCCCAGGGGACACTGCTGCAACCAAGAGATTCAATTAAATAATCCCAGGCTTTTGCTTCTCCCACAAATGGCTTTTTTCCTCCCCCAAATATTTCCAAGTTCCTTTTCAAAAAGAGGGGAAAAAAAAGAAGAAAAAAAAAAGAAACAAAAAAACCAAACTGAAGAACAACAGGAAAAAAAAGAAAAGAGAGGAAAGAAAAGAAAGAAACTGTTCTCCTTTCTTTTCCCTGTATGCAGGGTAATTGATAGGCTCTATCAGAGGTCAGGATTTGCATAAGAATTAAGAGCAGTAAATTAATTTAATATTCCATGCACATCTCCAATTATTCCTGCAGACCTTTGTCTCCACGGCTGGCAGAGAGAAGGTTCAGCTGCTCTTCAACCAAACAACATCTGTGCAGTTAATAATTTGATAAACAGCTCATACAAATAGTTTCTGAATTATCTGCCAACCCAATGACTATTCAGTTTTGAAACACTTGGCAAGGTCTGCGACATGCGGTCGGGGCTTTGTAGCCTTGTCCCAGTGATTTAGCTGCCCGGGCAGACATTTTCCTTCCTTATCTCTTAAATAATCAGCTACTTGCCACAAAAAAAATATCAATAACAATGTGTAAAATAAGTAATTACCAGTAATTAATAAAAGCCCCTCTTGCCCTATTGCAGATGAGGCACGGGGCTGCAGCCCACCAGGCTGGAGAGGCTCACATGTGGTGAGCGAGCAGCCACTGGTGTGTGCAGGGGGGGGCCAGGGTCCTGCCTCCCACCTCTGGGGCTCCAGGTCTTCATCTCCAGGGGGTCCGTGTAAGGTTTTGTGGTGAGTGTGGGTGAGAGATGAAGAGCTCCCGCCGGGTTTTGGCACGGGCCCCCTCCCTGAATGCAGGATTGACAGCCCCATGGCTGCATCCTTCTCTGCACAGCAAACTGGAAAGGGGACAGATCGTTCTGGAAGGCCTGGCTGTCCCCCCGCCTGGGTCTCAGAGGAGGAACAGCTGAAGGCAGCTCTGTTAAATCCACGTTTCAGCCTGAGGAGGGCATCCTGATTTTCACCCATTGATGTCCAGGGGAAATCCACTCTTATTGAACTGAGGTGGCTTCTCCATCCACCCCAGCATGGATGCAGAGGTCCAACTCCATGTTGGCCAACCACCTCATCTTCCCATACAACCCACGGTGGTGAATGAAACTGCTGTGATAGTGCCAGACTCACCTGATTTGTTTTTAAATGCAGACATTTAATGCACAACCAAGAACAATAATTACAGGGGTAATACCCCAACGCTCTGCTCTCCGCGGCGTAATCGGGATGATAACCTTGCGCAGACACGGACGGCCCTCACTAATTTCCTCTTCTGCATGTCTTGTACTTTTAGCCTTGCTCCTGGCACCTACTAATAAACGTGAGTGAATATGCGTAGAAAGAGAAGGATTTACATAGATATTGGGAACCCACTTGTAGGGAGCTTGGATCCAGTGAAGCTGCGTGGCTAATGAAGATGAATGGGAGGGCTAATTTGTTCCAGTGTATTGCAATCTGCTGCCTTCATTTGCAGCAGGAGCAGCGTGGGCTGAGGATCCTTCTCGCCCCACCGCTGGTCTTTAAAACAAATTGACTTCCCAGTGCGGCGGCCGTGCTGTATTTCAGATTCCTATTCCAGCTCCTGCATGCACGGGGCTAAATTGAATGTACAGAACAAATCCTTTTTCTGGTTAATGCAACACGCGCGGCAAAAGTGCTTGAAGCAATTGAAAACTACACCGAAGTTTGGAGTGGGCTTGATAAGAAGTGCTGGGCTCAGTGTCCTCGCACCGTAGTGAGAGCACCTAACATTGATCTTTAAACGCTGCAAACAGTCCTCAGCACAGAGGTCTAAATGCTCATCTGTGTAACGGGGCCACGGCGAGCACGGTGCTCCCCGGATGGCGCTGCAAGGGCATCATGCCAGGGAGGCTGCAATTAGAGCTGGGCGATGACCACCCGAGCCCCGTGAGCATCCTCCAAGGTGCATTTGCTCAGGGAAGAGTTGCACTTCACGCACCTCGTGGGTTTGCTTTTTGACTGCACGAAGGGGATCATCCCCGGGGGTGGGTTGCAGGGAGCGCGTTTCCAGCTCGTGTTCCAGGATTTTCACGTAGGGCAAGGTGCTGCAGGACAGCCAGGGGACATGGTAAATGGCAAATGCATAGAATTGTATTTGCCAGACAAATAACTGACCTTGTCCTTTGTCCCTGGACTGCATACCCAATTGCTCTGCTGGAGTGCAATGAGAAGGAAAATTAAATTTGCACACTGGGTGCTGTTAATAAATCCAGTGGCCACTTCATTTTTCTGCTAACAAGCCTCCTGGCGAGGCCACCAAGGGGTAGCGCTGTGGCATTTCCTGATGGTGCTCAGCTTCTCCCCTCTGGCCCCGAAGGAAGCCCTGTCCCACCATCAGAGCTGCAGCACCTGGTCCCCAAAACCCCACCACGCTCCTGGCAGCAACATGCTCTGAATGGTGGGTTGGTTTTCCAGTTCCTCAGTGGTGTGTCTGAAGAAGCTGCAGCTGGCCTGTGGGCATGGGAACATCAGGAGAGGCCATGCCAAAGGATGGGAATTCACCCCAGCAGGACCACAGCAGAGCTGGTGGCCTCAGACAGCTCCCCGCTTCATCACAGTCTGTTGCTCCACTGCCTCGAATTCTTGCGAGCCCTTGTCTGTGTTTGTGTTCCACAGCTTCTGGAGAGGCCAAAACCAGCCTAAGCACTGCAGGAGTCACTGCTGAGCTTCTGAAGGGAAAAACCTGCTGAAGGTGGGACGCGGGGGGCTGCAAACGTGCTGGTTCAGACCTTGCTGAGGGTATCAGTGTACAAGAGCAAAAGGGGAGATGGTCCCAGCAGCACCCACAGGTACGTGCACTTTCGGCATGACCTTAAATTATACACATGAGAAGTTGCAAAGGGTTCCCCTAATGATGCCGCTGCTTCTCACTTCCATCAGGCATAAAGCATCACTCCAAAATTAATAAAAAGTTCATTTTATAAAGATTAGGAAGTTCTTCAGGCTAAAGGAAAGGTTAATGCTCCTCTCCATAGCCATGCAACTTTCCTGTTTGATGTCATGAAGAGTTGATTTTTTCTCTCCCTTTTAAAGAGAAAATTTATGTGATGAATAGGAAATCTGGGAATAATGGCATAAACATAAATGAAAGGATCAAATGCCAAATTTGGATGGATGTCTGGTGCTTGATAAACCACTGCAGGCTTATCCCAGCACAAATAATGCCAGACTCAACGCGACACTCGCTGGTTGTGTGGGACAGGCCAAACGGTGCCTCAGGAATGAGCTGGTACCTCACCTGGGGGAGGGAGATCCCAGTGCCGTGATGGACACCCCGTGCTGAGATTCTGTGGCCACAGACTCGATTCCTGCTGCTGACAGCCCATGCTGGGGCACGGTGTCACCTGCCTGCAGCACCGGGTTCAGCAGCATCACACCAGCACCAGCCCCAGCACTCACCATGGTGAATCAGCCCTTTGAATATTCAACACCAGCAGCTCCAGGGCTGCTCAGACCCAGGGATTTGCTGGTAAATGGAGGCTTTTTTTCCTCTTTTCCAAAATTCAGATTCAGATCAATGCACTGTGCTGTTTCCAGAGCCTCAGGCTGTTCTGACCTGAGACTGTGTCTTGTCCCAGCTCTAATTAAAAAACCACATGCAAACGCAGTTTTTATTTTGGAAGCTAAATGGGCTGCTTTAAGAAATTCAAATCCCCCTTCTACAGCCCCAAACCTGAAGGCTCTGTGTTGTAAGGAGGGAACCGGACCCTTAGCTGCATTTTGTTCCCCCAGCAAGGGGCATCCCCCCAGCTCCTCAGACACTCCAATGGCATGGGGAGGGGGTTTAAGGCAGCCTTGGGTCTGGCATGGTGGTTTTTAAAATCAGGAAGATGCAACGCTGGTTCTCGAGAGTGGGGCCGCTGGCGGCCCTGCATCTTTGCTGCCATCGGTTCACCCTTGAAGCTCATAAGCCCCTTTGGTCCCTCAATTTAACCACAGCAAGAGGATTTCAACACTAACACTTGCCAAGTGGCATTAGGCAACTTAATTAATGTTTGCAGAGCTTTGAGCAGACAGCGTTATACATGCATAAATTTTGTCTTATTCCAGCCAGGCCACAAAACCAATGGAAATCCTGGCACTGCCACATCGGCCAGATCCCTGGCTGCATGGATGCACCACCTCATTTCCTTCAGCACCTTGGGGATGCTGTACCCCAGGCACCTGGAGCCAGAGGATGGCAGTGATGGTCAAGAGCTCCAGGAGCACAACTGACCCCAGCTCCTCCAGAAACCCTTCTGAGAGGCACCAACGCACTGACATCCCCCACACAGCTTCCCTGATTTGGATAATCGAGCAGAAACCAACTTTGCTTTCCTGGTCAAACATACTCCATTGCAAGTCTTGTCCCATAGCCAATTCCAGTGGGAAATACTTCCAAAGAAAACCAGCTGTAAGCTGCAGATACAAAATAAACAAGTTACCAAACATCCTCAGGTGATGCTGGTTGGTTATTTTGTGGATTTTATTGTTTTGGTTTTTTAAAGAGCAGTACTCATGCCCTGCAACGTTGGGATAAGATGCTGCAGGGACACTCCATGGGATCAGATACCATGGGACACACTGCCCCTCACTCACACAACTCCATCATTCTGCGCATGATCAGGAAACCAAAGTCAATGTAAGGTCACTATGGGTCTGATTCAGGAGAGCTGCCCTGGGCAGGCAAACAGCCAACAGCTCTCTTTAGCATGGCTTTGAGTTCACTCTCAATATTTCCCCTGAACAGAGGCAAATTTAAGCAAACATTTGTCTCATTTGTGTTTGAGGTACTGGACCTTATCCCAGGTGTCAGGCCTCCAAACAAAGCCCTCCTGCACCTGCACGCCTATTTCACACGCACACGAGCCCCTTCACGTTCACTTCTGGTTGCATGTGGAAATCAAATGTCAAGAAAAATAATCCCCAGCCCACAGCCTTCACCCCATGACCTGGGCTGAGGGCACAGGAAAACACAGGCACCCGCTCTGCAGTGCCAAACCAACTGCAGAGCAGCGAGTGCCCTAAGCAGCACTGCTGGCACCATGTGCTGTTTGCACACCCGACCACATCAGCACCAAAGAGCAGGGGGCAGCAGATTCGAGGTGGTGCTGATGGGCGCGTGTGAGCCGCTTGCTCAGGGCCACTTTTTGGAGCGATCTCTCTTTACAGACTTGCCGTGCCACTCTTTTTTTTTATTGAGCCATAGAAGTGCCTGTAATGAGAGATTAAAATAGTGGTCGTGTCCCGTGATTTATTTTTGAAATTCTTGCGCCTATGTGCGTGTAAACTACACAAAGTCACCCGGCTGCAGCCTGAGGATAAATAATGCATCACAATATATTTAGAGAATGCACAGAAAAAGATGTGGAAGAGGAAAATGCATTTGCTGGGTGGTAAGTTATTGGACCTTTAGAGGCAGGGAAGGGAAAGGCTGGGAAGGAGGGGGGTTTGCTCCTGTCATCCCTCCTGCAAATAAATCACCGGCCTTGCAGCGCTTGCGCCTGAATAAAATATGACAGGTCTCTCTCACAGGGCCGGCACGCGGCTCTGTAACAAGTCGCAGCGCTCGCCATGCATACTGACTGCAAATTGGGTGGGTTATCAGCCGCCACCATAAAAAAACCCACCCTCTTCCCCCAACTGATTATGAACCTCATGCATAGCAAATGACAGAGCAATAACGCTCCCGTTGCCTGCCGCAGAGGTAAAAAAAAATAAAATATTTACAGACTGACAGGCTAATGGACACTTTCCCAAAGAGCGGTTAGAAAGAAGTAGTAAATGGGCCCGTGCTGATGCAGGGCAGCGGGCCCGGTCAGGGATCAAGACACACAGCACCATATCGGATAACATATAATTGGCAGGTCACATCCAAATGAGTGTAGTCATGCATCATCCGGAAGGCTTTTGCTGGTTATAAAGACACTTGTAAACAATTCAGCCGCTGAACATGGCAATAATATGTTGATCCGGCATGTAATGAGGTGTTCCTGGAATCAATAAACTAGTCATGAAGAGCAGGGAGCAAGGTCAGCGCCTGCCTTTTTGATGACCTTTCCTGGCTGGTAAGGACATCATATACTCTGAAGAGGACTTTTCTCATATTGCAGAAGGCGCCTAGTGTCAGAACTTCCATTCGCAGCAAGCAAATGAACAGCCGGGCTCTGCATGCTAATGAAGTCCAGGCTATTTTCCACCTTTTCATCTGCACATTATGCTCTTGACTTTGGAGAAGGTGGGAATTAGGTTGGACCCTCGTGTCAGACTGCCTGATGGCTCGGCTCCGGAAAACTGGTAATTGAAGCTGATGACTGATGCGGAGGAGGCCTGAATTTGGAAATAAACAGTTTCAAGCACTGCATGTCATTTCTAGAGAGACTGCTGAGTGAATGGAAATGAGCTCTGTTTCTCCAATCTAATGCAGTTTCTCAGCAGGAAAAACACCATCTTTGAGACAACAATGCCAGTCATTAAGATTTAAATGTTCTGGCGATAATGTAAGGAATAGCACCTGCCTTCCCAAACAGCACTTATGGAAATGCTGCCCCACACCAGGCTCTGGTTTTATCTCCAGCCCCCCAGCACCCACCCTGGAGGAGTGAGAGGATCCAAATGCCAGCGGCAGGGAGGGCACGCACAGCACTCGGCTGCTGCTACCCAGGTCAGAACACCAGAAAAAATATCAGTGACACCGAAAATGCGTTTCTGAAGAATCTGTAACTAAAAACCACGCATACCGTGCTGCATCTGCGCTGTTTAATTGCCCTTCACAAGCACATTTAGCAGAAAGCCTGCTGGTCTTGTCCTCCACTGCTGCTGCTGCTCACTGGGCTGGCCTTAATTCACGTCAGCCCAGCCACCAGCCCCGAAAGATAAAAAATGGAGTTTCCAGACAAGGCACTTAAAGGCCAATATTTTCAGACTCAAATATGGATGCTCTGCCATCCTAGCTGTTGGGAAACACCATTAAACATGTTCTAAGCCCTTTCAAAATCCTACCTGGTGTTGTGAAACCGAGCAGAGCAACTGCTTTGCTGGGGCCGAGGCTTTGGGGTATTGCTGTTGGGACACAACTGCTAGTTAACCATTTGTTATAGCAATGACATGCATGGGTCTGAATAAGCAGATAGTTGTTTTTCTGCTGCCAGAGAAACAATATTTGGGGTCTTGTTTCGAAATGAGGATGAGCAGAGGCTCTGCCTGCAACCTGTTTTGGCTGACAGTGCACGTTGCTCCTGTTCAACACTGCTGCAAAGCCCTTCCTTGCCCTGACCCAGGATGGTTCATACACAACATGGAAAATAAAAGCTATTTATGTTTTGGATTTTTTTTGCCCCAAGCCCAAGTGCTGCCCCAGCAGCAAGCACAGAGCTCACCGATAGCTCAGCCCCCCCAGCGGGTTTGCCTGGCAAGCGTGGGTGGGATGGGGACCCGCAGGCTCTGGGTTTCTCCAGGCCAAGGTGCATACTGGTGGTATGAGGGAGGGTGTACTGCAGACAGGGGCTCCCCAGAAGCCCCTCAGCACCCCATCCAGAGAGCACTGTGCTCAGTAGCCCCCGCATCCTCCCCAGGCTGCTGCTTCCCACTCCCCAAAAGCTGCCTCGGAGGTGGCGGCATCTCAGGAGTGGGTCTGTTTGTGTAATAGTTTGCAACCCTTCAACATGAAAGGATATAGAAGGATGCAAGTTATTATTATGAAAATGAACCAAGCAACAGACAAAAATATTCCGAAGATGTAATCTGCCATCCCTACAATACACTCGCGGAGAAGAGCACTTGGCAGGCAGAAGAGTAGTCGCCAGATACGTTGCCTTTTGTTAAATTGCTTTTGCTCTGACAATGCCTTTTAAAACCACATGCAATCTTAATTTAAAATACCTAATACCTAAAGGTATAGGGGCCCAATGCTGGTCTCCAGTTTGGGATTTGTCCAAAGCAATTCCACCGGCTTAATACCGCTATTCCTCATTTCAATCACACAACAAATGCGGGAGGCTGAATTCTGCTTGTAAGACATCGTGGCCCTGATCCAAACATCACTAAAAATCAATTGAGCAAAGATTTATTGCTTTAAAGAAGTGAGGCCTGCCTGCCACCTCACTTCTGTCCCAACCTTTGTCACGTTCAACTAATAAGAAAAGTCCCTCCCTGTGCACTCAGCTTTATCACACGAGGTGGGGGTAAATGCAAAATTCAGCCTTTTTATTTTTTCATAGTTTTAGCAAACGGTTAGGAGTAAGGAACTGCTAAACACAGCAGTGCAAAAAAACTATCACACTTTTATTTTCCAAAGGCTGAGTAGTGGAAAAAAAAACTAAAATAAACCAACCAGGGCTTTCACACCTGTTGGTTTGTCTCTCTGTTTGCCATAGCCGCCTGCATGTCCTTCCCAACTATTCCCCCACATACCCAGCACAAGAGCCCTAAAGACTGGAGGTTTGGGTGCCGGAGCTGGTTCTGCATCCCTTAGCCCAGTGCTTTGTTACACAGCCCCAGACTACCGCAGAGGCCTGTGAGGTGCCAGTTTTATCCTCCAACCGCCTGAAGGGAGCCAAGAGCCTGGAAGCGCGAGGCAGCATCGCCGGCGTCGTTCATCACGACGCACAGGTGTATATCACGGCAGGGTACGGCAGGGTGACGCCGTCTTCGGGCTCACCCCATCCATCAGCGCTCCTCCCGGCCTCCCAACTTCATTAATAACCTCCTTCCCTATGCTAATACCATCAGAAAATTATGCAGGCTGTTTATATTTCTTTACAGCCAGAACAGGCTGCTGACACGAATCAGCCATTAGTGATTCACATGGAGGAGTCTCCGCTAATTGTGCAGAATGTAATTAGTGATTATGTAATATCTAAGCTCTTGCAACTGTCATTAATGTCCACTATTCACCAGAGATAGTTCTTACTGAATTAGAGAATGATTACTGCATGGTAAATCTACTTAATCCTAAATATGCTAATTAACACTGTATGCACTTTAGACAGTGGTTAAAAGCACTAGTAACCTCAAAAAAGGTTGCAATACACCAGACTCTAAATTGCTTGCAATGGATTTTCCTTCAAAAGGTAAATTTGTTTAATTAAACGGTATCGTAAACTGTTAGGCACAGCTATTGATTAGTGCAACCCCAGCAAGGGTTTTCTGTAACAGATCTAGTGAGGTGCCACTGCAGGACAGCGATGCTCCTGCAGCATCCCAGTCCTCCCTCCTACACCACCCCGGTCCAGGCACAGCCTTGACAAAGGGGGTCCATGTGTGCCCATGCACACGTGGATACTCCCAAACAGGCACGAGTTCACCAGTGGAGCCACATGTAAAATAGCTTTCTGAAAGCTCTCCCTCCAGGACTAAATCCTACCCATCTGAAGCTTGCTTTTTTTATTACCGTATTCCTTGGGTCATAAACCATAGTATTAATACAGGCAGATACAGTAGCTTCCCTCAATAAATTCTTACTTAAGTCTTAATTTTAAGATTTATTTGTGTAAAACAGACTGTAGATATTAAATGCTACCTACTAAATGAATGGAATAAATAGAGCAATCATACAGTTTTTGAAATGTCCTTTTTGAATGCCTGGGGTGTTTAATGTATTCTTGTTTTCCGTAAAAAAAAAGATATGGCTGTCATGAACCGCGAGGATAATGGCATTTTGTGATTTATGAAGATTCTTCCTGCTTATATATTTTATATAAATACTACTCCTGCGTGTATCTCTGCACTCATTCATAATCAAAACCTGCACAGGCTGTAAAAAGAGTTTGCGTAGTAACATATTTAAAATCAGCTTACAAAAATTGGATAACCAATATATCAGACACCAAATAAGTCATTGTAGCAAGCATACCAAAAGGAAAATTAACAGCACAATGCAATCCACGACACGCTTTTATCAGCAGACTGACACAACAAAAGAACACAAAACAAAAATTCCCACAAAAGAAACTTCCTCAATAAAAAACAAGAAGTGAAAAGTATGATAAGAAATCAAGCACACTCTTAATTTACCTGGGCGTATTAAATGTTTGCAACTGATAAGGAGATTGCAAGGGCTCTTTGAAAGCTGTAGCATGTCTCAAACCTGCAAGGCTCTGCTGACACAGGGGGAAACCTGATGGTAGATGGGGGCTGGTCCCTGCTGTGAGAGTGGGCGCTGCAGGCAGGCAATACCCCCTCCCTGCCAGCCCCCGGTGTTCTGGGGGGTGCAGGTTTCACCCCAACAGCCACTTTCTTCTGCGGAGGTCAGCAGCGGCCCCTGCTCGAGGGAGCTGACCCAAGGAAGTGCTGGCACAGGGTGTCCCAGGGCCAGGCCTGAGTGAGATGCTGACAACACTTTCTTAATGATGAGGGAGATGCATGACACCCAGGGAGCCTCCATCATGGCCACACAAAACCTCTGGCAGAGCCCAGCCTGCCGGCAGCATCACCCAGGCCATCTGCAGAAGATGCTGGGAACAGGTGCCGTTTCCCATGGATGAGGGGATGTCCTGGGACATGCTGTGGTACTCAGCTGTCCTCACCCAAGGCAGCTGGAGGGGGTCTGCTCTCACCACTGCACCACCACCTCCCTAGGAAGAGCCTCCATGTCCTCCCTGCTTGCAGAAGATGACCAAAGAGGACTTGCTCTGCAAAGCAACCATCACCCTGGGAGTCAAGGCTTATGGTCCTGTTCACCCAGAGAAAAAAAAATGGCTCTAGATTCAAATTCAGAGTCCAGAGTTTTAGACCGATACAATGGCTTTAAAGCTGCTGCCTGGACCTCTAGTAGTACATTTGGATTTGTTCACATTGACTTAACTAAAAATACTTTAGAGCTGAGATGACTGAACTTTTGTCACTGTTGTTCTCAGACACTGATCCACCTTGGGTCAAAACCAGCCTGAGGATGCTCAGGGGTCCTGCGGTGCTGGGCTCTGGAGTGCCTGGTGGCCTTGTGCTGGGGCAAAGCTGTATTTTAAACAGCTCGGTTCAGTGGGTTACAGATGTGTTGAACATTTATATTCGTTTTTTAATGAAAGCTTCAGGAAGGTTTAGACTAAGCAGACTCAGTATGCATGGGTGACAGCCTTATAATCTAGCGACTTAACAGTCCCGACGCATTTACTTTATAAAGGAGCTATCAGAGCCCATGGCATTGAAAAGGAGACATCCCTGGCGCCTAAATAAAGATTTACACAGAAGGCCTGACCCTAATACTGACTTAGAGTATTATTTTCAATCATCTTTGTCAATAACACGGGCCCTGAACTCGGCAAACTCTCCCTGCCCTGGAAAAGGTTTGCAGGGTCAGCTCCATGTGTTTTAAATGCCCCTATACATACAGCAGCCTATAATTATGAGATAAAAATATATGTGCAGAAGTGGGGAAGGAGAAGCGTGGATTAAGTCTGTGAATTCACACGCTGCATCCCTGAGCTATGTAGGGATCTCACGTGGCTTTGAAGACCTGTGTTGCCTCTGCCCTGTCCTGTCCTCCTCCTCCTTCCCAACGGGGGCTCACACAAACATACCTTAAATTCACCCCACCTTCTGGGGGATGAGGTTTGTTGGAATTTTGTTGGCTTTCTGAAAATCCCCAGCTGCTGGAGCAGGGCTTCCTGAGAAACTCAGTTTTTCTTTTTTTTTTAAAAAAAGAAAATTGCCGGCATGTGCAAGGATGCTGAAGTCCTCAACAGCAAACCAGGCAGCAAACAAAAAAATAGCCCAAGTGTTTCAGAGTTGCTATTATTTTTTCCAAATGCCATTTTAAGCCCCAGCTCCCAAATCCTGGATGCTGCCAGGAGAGGAAACACTTCACTGTCATTAGTGGCAGCAGTAGACAGCGAAGCAGCATCCTCAAAGTCTCTCTGAAACAACTCATTCCCATCACATGTGCTCCTGAGCATCGCTTTCCCCCTCCCTGTGCTGCTGCAGCATCATCTCATCAACACAGCCCTTCCCAACTGGTAATAGCAACCCTGGCCTTAAACACCTCCGTGTAGCTACAGTAATTCCTCAAACAGTGCTCTCACCTTTTAGACCGGTAAGCCACAGAAGACAGTCAATAGATGAGGAGATAACAGTTGTTATTTCAGTCCTCTGAAAGCTGACGGGCTTTCTCTGCCATAATACAGCTCACTCCACAGTGATAAGGCAAGTCTCTTATCACAGCATTGTGCTCTCCTCGACAGCACCCAGGGGTTCCAGCTGTTGCTCCCTCCATACTGAGCCCTGCCGCTGGTTCCCAGGCTTAGCATCACCCAGCTCAGCCCCACCATTGCATGGGCAGGGCTCCACGTTGCCACCTGCAAGAACAGCCTCAGCATCTGGAGAGGAGGCCTGGTTGGCTGCAGCCGTAGGGCTTTTTTCCTCCTCCTCCAGCTTAATTTTGCAAAACTTGTCTACTTTGGTAGTTTCATGCCTCTAGTAGCGGTGGCCAACCTGCTGCTGAAGAAGCACTCCCCATCAGGGCTGGACATAGGAGGGACCCCACCAGCACCCTTGGGCAGCGTCTCAAGCAGAGCCTCTCACCAGCTTCTAGCCCAGGACTCCTGCTGCCTCCAACACGAGGGACACATGCTGGGCCTCTGGAGCTTGCTCAGCCATGTACGAACGTGCTGGATCAAGGAGGAGGGCTTGCTATTCCTCACGTCTGAGCTGCGCTGCTGCAAACCCTCCTGGCCTTTGCTGGTGCAGCATTCCAGCACCAGCAGCACCTCCCAGTGCTCACACACCTGAGGTCTGCTGGAGCACTCCCGCAACAGCCCTGCAGGCTTGTTCCCCAGACTGGCACAAACCACAGCAGCACCATCCTGCAGCTGTCCCAGGACTTGCAGATCACCAGGAGCCCCAGACAGGGTCACAACAGCCATGTTACCGCCGGGAAAGGGGCTTAGACCAACCCAGCCTGGCTGGCTGGGCGGGCTTAAGTAACTTTGCCTTTTGCACCTGCTGATGCTCACCTGAGCTGGAGACCTATAGGCCCACCTCCTCCTTCCCACCTGGAAGGCATGGTGGAGCTGGGAATGCACAGAAGTGTGCCTCTTCCCAGCCTGGGAGCTGGCCTGCCACCCCGGTGAGGGGCTCCACGCCAGCAAATGCTGCCACAGGGCTTGAGCTTAGCTCTGCCAAGCCAGCACTTCCCATGCCACAGGAGGCACGGGCGGGAGTCAGGTCCTGTGTCCCATCCCTCCCTGCTCACTCTGGAGCACCAATTGCATTTGCTCCTTCACCAAATCATGGTCCCGTTGCTGCCCACCAGAGAAGCTCATCTTTCTATGGCTCTGCCGTTTGGTCTTTCGGCTGGAAGCGATTTGGTGGGAAACGGCCAGTGCGCAGCTGTAGCAGCATTCCCTTGAAAGGCCAGGTACCACCTTTCAGCCAAAGCTTGTACCCTGCTTGTATTTTTAATTAGCAACCCCTAATTATCCCCAGAGCAACTTACAAGGGAACTGAGCATGAGTATGATCAATCAAGAAGGAAACAGCCCAGCAGCGTGGGGTCTGACACTGGGTGGTGCAGGTGGGGGATGCTCTGAGGAAGGATGCCTGGTGAGCGGGAGGATACTGAGAGCCCTGGGCAAGTTTGCTCCCTGAAAGTGTCCTGTTTGGCCAACATTTGCTTTTCAACATAATAAAGTATTTCAGTGAGAAAAAAATCATAGAATCATAGAATCATTATGGTTGGAAGGGACCTCCAGGGCCATCAAGTCCAACCTTTATCCCATCATATTCCTAACCATTAGACCATCAGACCATGGCCTCAAGTGCCTCATCAATCCGTTTGTTGAACACCCCCAGGGACGGTGACTCCACCACCTCCCTGGGCAGCCCATTCCAGTGCCCAACCACCCTCCCAGTAAAGAACTTCTTCCTAATCTCCAACCTAAACTTCCCCTGACGTAACTTGAGTCCATTTCCTCTCGTCCTGTCATTAGCAATTTGGGAGAAGAGACCAACACCAGCCTCACTACAACCTCCAAATAACTTCTGGCCATAACGTTACAGCCAGCATAGGACCAGCATGGGCAGAGGAAGAGGCAGTTGGAAAGGCGATGCACGAGCCACGCCGCTCACTGCACACACACATGGACATACACACAGAGCCGTGTGTGTGCACACCCCCACGGACATACACACAGGTGCACACGCATGTGCCGAAGTGCAAACACGGGCTCTGGGCTGAGGGGACAGCTCACCAGTCCCGCGTTCTGTAATGACAATCACCAGCGACGGAAATGAAAGAATTAGCCACACAATAAACCCCTAATTGCCTGGCAACAGCGTTTAGGCCCCATTAGGTAGATTTGTAACTGCTTCCAGAGAAATAAACTCCTGTGTCATTAGATAACAAGGAAAGAAATAGGTTATTTCCTTTTTGAAAGGTATGAAAGCTTCCAATTGCCTGATGTATTCGCTTAGTAGATTATTTTCTGTCATCTCAGTTAATTGAATTTTATCCATGGCTCTTAGAATTCCTCCTTTTCGTGTAAGGTTAAAAAGTTCAGAGGAGTCATATTTTTGAACTTCTCCCATTTATCGCATAAGCCAACTCCAGCTGCACAAAGTGTGCTAGGGAAAACGGAGTAGCAAAAAACCATGCAATAATTGCTTTTTAGCATCTGGGTGAATTGACATGCGAGCGATTGCAAAACATCACTTTGCAAAATGGCATCCAGTTGAGATGTGTAAGTGGAAGGTAAGTGCTGCGCCGGGCAATGCACGGCCTTTGGGAGGTCCATGGACCGGCTGGTTGAATGATGGCCTTCTCTTCCTCCCCTAGAAAACCAAATCTGAGACCCAGAACTGAACTGATCCTCCCAATTCCTATGGGAGGAGAGCCTCCCGCTGGCAGCCAGCCCCACAAGGTGCAGCCTGGGCTCTTCTTGCCACCACGGCAGCATCGCTGAGCTGAAATAACCATGGATGCAGCCAGGAGTGACAGCTTGGTGGTGCTTATCTCCCCACATCGGCTGAGCAGCAGGTCATCACCAGCACATGGGTGTTGGTGGGGATGTTTCATCAATTGTTTCATTATTGTTGGCCTCTGTAGGACCAATTTCAGACCCACCAAAATGTATTATGGCAAACCTCCCCTGAACAAAACCCAACACCCAGCCCTTCTGGGATGTCTCCTTGACATCCCTCAGCCTGAGAAGGCCTTCCCAGCTCACGCCATCACACATCATCCTACTCAGCTCTTCATGGCAGCATTTCTCAGCTCCTTCAATTCTTCTTCCTTTGGTAGCACCATCGCTGATGGTGTCAGTGGCTGTGTCACCCTGCGCCACTCTCCCATCCCTCACCCCTCACACGGGCAGAGATGCCGAGCCCTTACTTTCAATAGAACCCCTCATTTCTTTCTTTCCAAAGCAAACCTAGGCAGATGTTCTTAATTTCTGAGTAAATCCACAACATATCTCATTCCTCCCATCATCACTCAGGCCGCTGCTCGTAAAATTCCCCACATTCTCCCCCGGGTCGCTCCCAGGTACTCCTGCGGGGCACCGGCACCTTTACAGCCTCCAGCCAGTGCTTCCTTGCAGGGAGCTGATAAGCAAAGTTAAAGTTTAATGGGGGTAATGGGGGAGAGGCAGCTTCATTCTGATCCTGGGCAACATTTGCTTTGCAGCACAGCACCGCCCGTGATGAAACGGGGCGGCTTGGCTGCCGAAGGATTACCTAAATCATCACTTGGTGACTCCAGAGCTGCTTGATTTTAAACACTTGTGAAAAGCCAGCTCCATTTTCTGCTTTGGTGCATACCAATTCCCCACACCGGCATATGAGAATAAATCAGCCCCGTCGGCAGGGCATTGTTATCCAGTTCCCAACTATTATGACATAGTTTCTATTAGAGCAGTTTTCTTCTCAGCCAGTCGAGTGGAATGATCCCTGAAAGCAGTGGTTTGTGGCAGAAACACATTCGCCTTCCTCCCCCCCCCCCAAAGTCTCAGCATCATCATAAATTTGTGATTGCCCACACGCACGGCAGCGGCCCGCGGGGTGGCTTAGCAGAGTTCCCATCCGGATAACAAGGACATGGTAAAGTGCCTGGAAGGAGAGCGGGGCTTTGAAGTGCTGGGGAGGGAAGAAGCAGCAGAAAACCCAAGGAGGGGAAGAAAAAAAGTAAGTATGGAAAGGTAACTAACCTGGAGCAGCCAAGCTCAAGGTAGAAAATCTTCCTAAAGGCTTTCTCTGGTCTGGCTTGCATGCCCAGGAGGTGACAGCTCAAGGAAACACCTTCTCTCACCTGCCCTGACCACTGGCATCCCACCCTTGGTCGTGCCACCTACTCCTGTGCCTGGTGTCTCTGTGCCGAGGCATGAGGAAGCCTCCTGGTTATTAAAGGTGCCTTTCAAATCTCAGGATGTTCAGGGGTCAGCGCCTTGATTTGCCACTGCTCAGGGCTGGTGAGGAGGCAGGCATTGCTCCCAGTCCCCAGGACTGGGTCTGTCCACCTTGGGAGATCCAGACCTTGCTCTGGTCTCTTCTTCTGCTGGTTTATTAAATTGCCGATGCGGACAAGAGAGACCTCCTGGCACCAGCAGGCTCATGTGAATGGACATCATCCCACATGTGCATGGGGGGACCCACTCCCCCCACGCAGGGAGAGCAGGAGGGGAGCAGCAGGACTGGGCTCACATGGAGTTGGTCGTAGTAGTCCCCAGACACCAACCCGGGGGGAGCTGAAAAGGTGACACAGAAACAGAAGAGGGGAAAAATGGAAGGAGTGAGCAAGGATGCACTCTTCCATGCCAGATTTCTATTTTATATGTTTTTAATTACACCTCAGAGCGCTGTGCATTAAGCATCTTTAATTAAAGAGGGAAGTGAAGAGCCATGGGCGCTGGAGGAACGGGAGGGTGAGCAGTGGTGGTTGTACCCTGTTCCCCCCATCAGTGGTGGGGGGGAGACTGGTGTCGAGCCCGTGCCAGGGAAGACCCCATCCCTCTGCCAGCAGAGCCTTTCATGGGGATAACCTTGTAATCTACTGAAATCTGGGAATTATTATGGATATTACATAAATCAAACCCCCTGTGTCAATAAGGAAAAAAACATTTTAAAGAGAAAAGCGGCTCAAAATTAACCCTGAGAGCATGGTTTTAACCCAGATCACCTTGGAAAAAGCAGCAGAGAATAGTGTGCATTCATTCCCTGTCCTTTATCATTTAAATAACCTGGCCTTCATTAGCTGCTGATGGATTGCTTTAAAATTGCTAAAGCGGAGGTTTGTTTGGTTTTGATGTGTAGTTGCATTGATTTGTTTTTTTTTCCCCTCATTTTAATAAAAGGCATTTTATAGAGCACCGAAGTGAACCGGAGTAAAACATCCTGCAGGGGGTTTGCAAACCTGGGCAGGGGGCAGACCTGCCCTAGCCAGGCAGAAGCAGATCCTACGGAGGGAGTTTGGGGAGGCCACACAGGGTCCACAGCACCAAGACCCCCATGCCAGCAGCTGCACTTTACTTGTGCAGCAGGTATGAAAGCCCATGGGCTTCTCGAGTCACACCAGAACAGAAAAGCAAAATAATTGCTGTCCAATGCTCCATCCATGGTCCCCAATGCCACCCTTGCTGGTGCTGCCAGCTCTGCTGCCATCTCCAAGTGGATGGAGTTGAAGGACACATCTAAGTTCCTCAGAATATTAAAATTCCTTAACTCCTTGGCCCAGCCCTGCGGATCTTTTTGTTAATGGGTACTGAAGGCAGCAAAAGGCTTTTGCCGTGGTGATTTTGAGCAGTGAGGGAGGGGGTTGCAGTTTGGCTTCCCGCCGGAGCTCGTGGGTTCCTGGCGTAGGTGGAAAATGAGGGAAACCCCAGCCAGTGCCTGCAGGTCTGTGCACATTAACACACACAGGCTGACAAACCCCAGGACTGGCTCATCTCTGTTTATAAACCCAGACCAGTATTTGTGTATAAGCAATCTGAAATCTGCCCACTGGAATACACTGATACATTTTTTTCTTAAAGGAGAAATCCTGAGTTAATTTAAAATATGTTTCTTTTACAAAAAGCTCAATTTTAAAATCCTACTGTGGTTCATGATAAACAAACATCTGGCCAGTCTTCCTCTCCTTTAGGTACACAGCAAACTTGCCAGCATCTTCAAGCCAGTCAGCATCAGGCCCCCAGGGAAGTTTCTCTGGGCTGATTCCTGCTACCCCACTTAACACTCCCTGCTTTTTCTCTGCATCCATCATTATTCACAACATGGTGTCTGAAAACCCCATTAAATACGGTCCTTTCCTCTCGTTTTTCCTCTCTGCAAGCGATCTGTGTTTCATGATAGTGAGTGCTAGAAATAGGATGAAGCAATGAACGCTCAGGGAAGGCGGGCACAGGGCAGCAGGAGAGCCCTGGCCCAGGATGGCTCTGGGGCACAGGGTGATGGTGCTGCCCTGCCACCCCGGCCCTGGCAAACAACGTCCCCATGCCCTGCCACCCTGCAGGTCAGGAGTCATCCCTGCTGATGGAAAATCGAGCTAGTTCAAGCCAGGGATGCTTCTGCGCAGAACTCTGCAACACCTGCACACCCAATGCTCCTCCATCAGTGGGACCAGCTGGCTCAGCCTTTGCTGTTGGCCTTCCCCGAGTCTTGGGCAGCTCTCCCCTTCCAGACTAAGCACCTTTGGACACGTCCCTCTGCAGGCAGTGGACTCAGCTCTGTTTTTCAGAGAAGCTGGTGATACTACTAAAATAAAATAAAATAAAATAAAATAAAATAAAATAAAATAAAAATAATTCTTTAGATTGAAAGTGGGTCCTCCCACGAGCAGCAAGGCAAGGTCATGTGCTGGCCAGGCAGGGTGTTTGCAAACCTGTTGGTGTTTGCAAACTGGTTGGTGTTTGCAAACTGGTTGGTGTTTGCAAACTGGCTGGTGTTTGTGTGGAGCCTGTCAGGCAGCCAACGAGCTGGGTTTAGCACCAGCAGTGGCCACGTGTGGGGCCGAAGAAGTCGGGTGCACAACCAACAAAGGGAGGGCACGCAACCTGCCTGAGTTGCCTAACACTGCTCAAATAGGATTGCTGCCAGTGATGGACAGATCCTTACTTGTAAGTATTTAATGTTTCTTAGGAAGCACTTCTAAAAGAAATTGGTATGTAATGACAGCACTCACTGGAAAACAGGCCGATTATAAAATGCACTAACTTATCTGGTATTCATTTGAAAAGTAAATGGAAGCAAGTAAAGGTGAGAGTTCACTACCAATTCAAATATTTTGCTTTAACAGGCTCTAGCACTCCTACTTTAATTCAAGCAGAAGCACAAGTATGAATAATCAAACTGGATGATGCTCATCAAAACCTTTGTGCCTTGCACCATTTCAAATGGTCATTGAAGCTTAATGGCAAAAAATTTACATTATTCCTTTAATTTGTATTCTGTTCCTTCCTTCTGAGTGATGTGATTGTGATTTTCTGTTGCCGGCTGTATTATTTTGATGCAAATGTTATGTGCTGCTACAGTCCAATTTCCTGCTTGGCCCCCCCTTTTTCTTCCCCCAGTAAAGAAACAACAGCTAAAATAGTTCAAAATTGGGGAGGGATTTTGAAATAGTTCCTTAACTACTGCTCCTAATTAAAGCAAACAATGCAGGGTCTTGAAGCACCCTGAAAAGCTGAAAATTAATTATTAGCTGAAGGGGGAGGGAAGTGGCTTCACTCCCCAGACCTTCAAAAAAAAAAAAAAAAAAAAAAAGAGAAAAAAAGTGAGGGATCCCAGTTCTGCCTACAAAAGAATTAGAGAAGAAAATTTGTAATTCAGTTAAAAACTCCTTTTGCCGGAACATAATCACCTAGGGATGAATGCTTTATTGAGAGGCATGGGGTTGCAAACCAAAGCCTTGCAAACAGGAGGCCCCCAGGGTGCTCACGGCACGTAATATATGCACCGGCTAATTTATTGCGCTGTGACTAATTTCCATTCCTTGTGCTTAGAGTTGCCTCGCTAATTACAGGGATGTTTTCTTAACTTGGGTAATTGCGCTGCCCGCGCGCCACCCCCCACGCGCACCCCACGCGGGCTTTGATGCGCCCCCACGGGGCGGCTGCGGTGGGGCGCCACCTTAATTAGATTGGCTGCCTTAATTAAGGGAAATGTGGGGGTGCATGGGGGGTGGTGGGGCCGAGCCCCCTGCTACGCAGGCTGCCCAGGTGTGCCGGGCTCCCCTGGGCTTGCAAGGATGTAACCAAAACCAGAGGATCCCCATGCCCCAAATACTGACATCTGAGCATCCGTGCCATCCAAGGATCCATCCCTTCCCAGCATCCATCCCATCCAAGCATCCATCCTGTCCGAGCATCCACTTCATCCGAGCATCCATCCTACCTGAGCATCCACTTTATCTGAGCATCCATCCCACCCGAGCATCCATCCCGTCTGAGCATCCATCCTGTCTGAGCATTCATCCCTTCCAAGCATTCATCCCATCCAAGCATCCATCCCGTCCAAGCATCCATCCCACCCGAGCATCCATCCCGTCTGAGCATCCATCCCATCCAAGAATCCATCCTGTCTGAGCATTCATCCCGTCCAAGCATTCATCCCATCCAAGCATCCATCCCGTCCAAGCATCCATCCCATCTGAGCATCCATCCCATCCAAGAATCCATCCTGTCTGAACACTCATCCCGTCCAAGCATCCATCCCATCTGAGCATCCATCCTCGCCAGGCTGACTGCACAGGGCAGGAGTCCTACCAGGAGCATCCCTAAAAACAAATACTGGGGGGGAACAACCCTAAGCATTTGTGCCACCATGCTGCTTGCTATGTGTTCAGCCTGTCTCCAAATCTGCTGCCTTAATTTTCTATCTGGAAGTCACTCATGCATTTAAAATTATTAGACAGATAATCACTTCCTTGAAATAATTTCAGCACTCATCTATAATAAAAAAGATTTCTTTCAAAGGACCCTTAGTTAAATGGGCTCAGTGCTACTTTCTGTATCATGCAGGTCAATTTGATTCTGCTCTATACTCTCTATACAGCTAAACAATTGCTTTTCATAAACTGAAGAGCAGAGCGAAAGCAGCCTGTAATATCCATCCAGAGGTGGCCTTGAACACTTTCGTTAATAAAAGCTTGACATCTGAAATTCTACTTCTTTATTCCTCCCTTATCAAAGAGTTGGTCAAGATTCCAGAAAATTAATGTCATATTAACAAATACTAATAACTCAACAGGAAGATGAGGAAGAAAAGCCCCCGGCCCGTTGGTGCAGCATCCCCTTGCCCTCCCTGGGGGCACTGCACCTTGATGCCAGAGGATGGGCTGAGAGCTGGGGAAGTCTCGTGTGGAGGGACAGTGATGGAGACCACACAAGAAGCAACTCTTCCTGCCAGGACTCGCACATCTCTGCAGGATTGGGCCACATCCGTGTCACCCACATCCCACATGACCTTGGCAGAAAGACGCCAGGGAGAGATGGTCCAGGGGGCAGCCCCGCTGGCATGGAGAGCCCCAAGTTTCACTGCAACCAATGAAATTCCAATCATGGGCTCCGACAGACCCTGTGCTTCTCCAATACGACTTTAAACCCTCATTTAGTCTGGAAATGCATTCCTCTGTGCATTTGGGACCTCCAACAGCTTGAAGAAATGTAGATATTTTCCTTTTACTTTAAAATAAACAAAGAAAGCATTTCAGATGATGATTTAACTGTGCACCTGGGATGAGACCTGGTTTCAGAGACCACTGACGTGAGACACAGCTGCTTGAGAATAAAAGAAAATCAGTTTCTCTACCACAAAGCTAATAGAAATCAACACCCAGGTAGGAACCACACATGTGACACCCTGCACCTTGTGGGACTCTCCCCACCATTGCCTCCCTGGCTCTGGCATGTATCTGCCCACCACCTTTCCAGCAGCACAGCACTTCACTTCCCCATTTATTAACCCGACACATGAGCAGACCAGAGGGACTAACGGGTTTTGGTGCTTGGCTTTTGAAGTCAAACAGACTTGAAGCTCCCTGCAGCCTGATATGCAAACAGAGATTCCCAAGTGCGTTTTGCTGGGATGGGCAGAAAGACTTTTTTTCTACCTGGGCACATTTTCCACTCTTTGTGACTCATGACAAATCATAGTCCTGGGAGGGGGAAGTTGCTCTGAGCTTGAAATTTTAAAGAAAATATGACGCAGGAGATGATGGTCCTTTCATGGCTTGCCTGGCTGCTCCTACAGAGCCCTGAGCCAGCTCCCCTGCTCCAGCCTCTGCTGCAATGCTCCTCGTCTGTCCTTTGGGCTGGTAAATATGGGTAAGTCCAAAGCAGCACACAGCTCCTACCCAGCAATGAAGCAGAAACCATCTTCTAGAGCTTGGAGGTTTTTCTGAAGGCAGATGCAGCAGCCAGCCCTGCCCTGCTCTCCAGTACAGGCAACTTCACTGCAGTTACCCGGTGTGGTGCACTGAATATATGCAGCAGTGTCTCCATCCATCCTCACACCCCTCCTGGAGTAACAGCCTCGGGACTAGCACTGGAAAATCATGCAAAGCACCGAGGATAACATGGTGGCCATGGGGCACATGTGCCTGGGGACACCGTGGGGCTGCAAGGTGCCCGCAGCTGTGTGCATGCAGCATGAGGAGCACACGTACCCCAGCATGATGCTGTGGGGGACCACGTAGGCGTGCGAGATGCTCACGCGGATGAAGCATCTTCTCAGGCTCATGCTTTGCTGTGAAAAAAGAAATAAAAAGAGTCTCCCCCCACGAAGCTGCCTTCAGCATCTCCTTTCTAATAACTTGGCATATTCACTTAATACAGCCCGGCTCCTTCCAAGTCGTTAGCAACGGCAGGAGACACAGCCTGAACATTGACCTGGTTTGCTTGCCAAGACAGAGCAAAGAGAAACCTTCACATAATCATTTCCAAACATTAAAATGGCTCCATTGTCATTATAGCTGAGAGATTGAATTCGCCTCATCAAAGCGGCGTATGACAGGTGACTCAATAGGATGGTGCCAAGCGCGAAGGCAAGGAGATTAGCAGGGCACTGATATCATTATTTCCGCCTATCACAGATTCGGCAGGGAGGCAATTGTAATTTCTGGGCTTATTAGTCTGCATTCGGAGGAAAAAACCTAGTGATAAACCTCAGTGTGACAGCCAGGCATTTGTGCAGCAAGTGCTGTCATAGTGACACTTAGAAAATGCCAATGTGGATACGTTCTCATAATCCCCCCTAATAGAGGTTAAAGCATGGCACAAAGGCACTCTTATCAATGATCGGGACACTAATAACATTTGCATTTTTAAGTTAAATATAGTAAGTAAAGAGTAAGTCTCCTCTTCGCGGCTTTGGCAATTAACTCACATTGGAAGAATAAAAGCAAGGCAGAAATTTCAGCCGGCCCTTCTCTCCTCTGTGGAGGGCAAGGATCCTCTGTGGGTTGGTGTTCCGGGATGGCCGAGGCACCCCGCAGCTCCCCACCTTGGCCTTCAGTGCTCAGGAGCCACCAACGGGGCTGAGGATGGGACCTGGCAGAGGTGGGGGACAGGCAGCTCCTGGATTAGGAGCAGAGATGCTCGCCTGACAAGGGCCTCCTGGGGGGCAGCTCATCCCAGATGCTGCCCTTTCTCCTGAGGAGGGGAGATTATTTTGGTGTTTTTACAGACTTTGACAAGCGGTTTTGCTTCGGAGGGACAAAACTTTTGTGGAGGGTTTTCTGCTTGGGTTTGGGTTTTCTGTGATAATTCCTCACTGGACACAACCCCAGCACACACACGCACACTCTCCACAGGCATTTCTTAAGGAAAAAAAAAATTACAGGTGGTAAACTGTTACTTTTCCACATTTAAATAAGAGACCAATTAAGAAGACTATGTAATTCAATTCTTGAGTGAGTGCCACTGAATTCAATTTGTTTCAGGTCAATGAATATAATGTGAAGTTATTAACAAAAAGGTCAGGGACTGCATATAAAATATACACACATGACACAGGCAGGAGTAATTAGTACACATTTCACATGTTCTGTTGCTCAGACATATGGTGTAGAAAATCTTAACAGGATTAGATGTTAATAAATGTTCCCCACTCCCTCCCCTCTGGCTCCCTATTTAAATGGGGTTTAGAGCTATTCCTCCGGTGTTCCTGGGATACACTGGAGGTTAAGGACCCACGGCGATCTTTGGCCAAGGGAACGCACCCAACTCACCAAACTCGGGGCTCTCCCTGGGATCTGTCCCAGACACCATCTCCTAGAAGCCAGTTAACAGCATCTCTCGTGTGTGGAGGGGACCCATGGCACCCACAGGCTGCAGCTCCACCGATTCCCACACAGTCAGCAGAGGCAATATTTTAACACCTCCTCTGCAGTGGAGAGGAAGAGCAGTGCCTTGGCTTTAACAACAGCTCCTACAGCATGCCTATTATTTTGCTTTCTAGAAAAGCAGGTTATTATACCAACCTTCCTCTCCCTCCCTTTGGCATGGCGGGGAACAGAGCCAGGAGGAAGAGGTGTGGGGCTGCGATGGGGCTAGAACTGAGGAGCAACTTGAGCCATGTGTCAGCACGTGCTGCAGCAGTGACAATGCTCAGGGACCTGCTGCCCTGCACTGCCCTCATCCCTCGGCTCCTCTGACAGATGGAGTTACACCGTTTGTAGCATCTCACCTGTTACCCTCTGTGAGAACCTCATGTGCAAGATGTTCAAAGGCACCACAAAGGTGGGACAGCTGGCATGGTCTGGGAGGGAGCAGGGGCATGCCATGGCAGTAATGGAGGAAAAATCTGCTCCATGGAGAAGGGGGCAGTCCCTGTGGGAAGAGCTCTGCCTGCTCCTTCCACATCCTTGGGACCTGCACCAAGGATCACTACATTTCCCCATGTAAATTTGCTAGCAGTGCATGTTTAATGTAAAATTATTATATAACCAATAATTTAAACCTCAAATTATTATATAAACACTATGTTTAAGCAATGGTTGAATTCACAAAAGCCTACGACACATCAAAAAACCCCCAGAGGGATATGAAGCCCTAAACACCTTTGTGACTCTAAGCCTATGTATCAAATGCTTCGATCCTCACAGATAAGGATGTACTTCAATAGGGGAAAAAAAATGAGGACTTGGGCAAAATTCCCCCAGAAGTTATAGGAACAAATCCCAAGATACAAGAACTCTGCTCAGCTTCCGTATCACACAAAGGCTTTTAAAAAAAAAGTCCAAGGACAGAAAATGCTGGAAAAATTCTGATCTGTGGCAGTCCTGGCCCTGTCTCCACAGTGAGGGAGCAACGAGTCCCACTTATACACTGGTAAAGAGTCAACATCTCTGATTCGCATTGAAAAACAACCCCGCCTCCAACCTGCAGCACCTCCTCTCAGTTAAGCTCGAGTTAATGCTTTTGCTTGACTATTTTCAAACAGAAGATAATTTAAATCTTGAAATCTTAAATCTAAGTGCTTGAAGGAATAACGGTGTCATTCTTTTTTTTACACAAACAATAATCCTACCTGCAGAAACCGAGAGAATTGCCCAATAGCCAAAGCTCAGTGAAACTTCACGAGCAGGCTGCAGGTAAAGGACACGCTGGAATTAAGCGAGGGTGTTGGTGGGTGCCCCATCCCATTATCCCCTGCAGGCAGGAGAGTCCCTGCGGTAATGACGGGTGCTGCAGTGGGGTCAGGTGAGCATCCCCAGCAAGCCCAGCTATCAGCTGCTTCCTTCCACTTGGTCATCCCTTCAGTCTGGTGGCTCCAAGCTCCCATGGCCACTTCGCTCAAGCCAGGTCTCAAGGCTCCTGACATGTGGAGGAGTGCACAGGTGGTACTGGGAAAGGCAGTCCTGTTTGCCTTGGGAAACAGCACACAAGAACATTCATCTCCACGTGTCAATTTTAGTACTCAATTTTTAAAAGTCAGTTCTAGAGACCAGGTCTGGTTTCAGACTAATTCACTGAGATGCTGTCCCGAGCCATGGCATGGAGCCAAATTTCTTCTTTATCACTCAAGACCAAAATAAACATCTTCCATCGATATTGTGCACAGACCTGGAGAACTGACATCATTTGGCTGGGCGCTCCTCTGCCAAGGAAGACGTTTACATGGCTCACAGATAATAAAAGTCTTGTTAATAATTTTTCAGATGAGTAACCTTGCTGTGTTACATGCTAAGTGCACCCTCTTTCCTCTCCTAGCCCCTGATGCAGGAGGGAAAGCCACAGCTCCCAGGGCTAAGTCAACCTGCGGAAAAGCCGCTGTGCAGGGAGTTCCTGTGAGATGAAGAGATGCCCTCGGAGCCGGTGGCTCTTCACTGCCTTCTCCCTGTCAAGGGACCACACACACGTCCCTACAAAAGCCTGTCTAAAAGCCTGCTGAGCTGCATCTATGTGTGTACATATTAATAGCTAAAACCCCGACCCTGGAGGCCTTCCAGACCACAGGCACACCCCTACAACAGAAGTGAAGAGGAGACCTCCCTCACCAACTGCATACTCCCCATGTCAATCAAATACACCCATGTTATACCATGTATACATTAAGGCACGGATGTGCCCTCATTTTTCCCCACCGGACCGGTTCCTCCATTTAAGCCAACATTCATCCTAAGTCAGTAAAATGAATACCTCTTTTTCTACTCACAGAGACTTAAGTTCCTATTTTTTCACTGGATGCCAGAAGACTAATCCATGCCTAATTCCAGTATCAGGTTTGGGAAGCAGGATGCATTTGGGACAATGGAAACATCTTTACATATGAATCGCTCCAATGTTTTTGGAATTGGCAGCGAGAGAAATGTTGCAAAGGACAGGTTAACTGATGCCTGGCAGCTTCCCCAGCACTTGCTGTGGGGAGCTAAATCTGATTTATAGAGGTGCTCTGGTGTCCATTCAAATCTGCTTGAGATTCTTTACTGGGAAAAGATAATCACGCTAATGAGCCAGATGTGTTTGCTTGCTCTGACATTTTTCTTCACATCTTCTGTTCAGAATGAAATATATGAGCAATTTCCCAAGTTATACTTTATCTCCAGTGTTGCCTGGTGCGTTAAAAGAATTAAGTCATTTGTATATATTGACTAATAATTGTCATTTATTACTGAACCTGTTAACATAATCCTCAACTGGAGATATTTGTTTATTTTTCCCATGTATTGCTGTATTGTTTTTGTATAACTGCTTGCAGAAAGCAACGGGAAAATGCACAAGTGAGAAATGGAGAGCTTCAATAATGGACACTAAATGTACTACCATATGGGTACCACCCCAAATATGTATGGGTTTAATATCTGTCTGTAAAGAGTGAACTTTAAGGTGAGATTGGCTCCTACAGGTTCAAGGGTGAATTAAACCTGAGATGTGTGTGTTAATTAACATTGCCATGGCTAGGATTTCAAGCTAGGAGCCGACCTCCAGAGCAATCAGCAGAATTCCTTGGGTTTGCTCAGAGGAGAGCCAAGTTAGTGCTTACAGTATATTTTGTCCTTAACAAAAGAGGGAAATGTGCATCACTGGTTCTGGAATGGCTGAATTCCACTTCTTCAGCTGCCTCGGCACATCACACCCCACTCCCTACCCTGCACCAGTCCCTTGCTTTTAGCACCCACTGCCCAGGTATCCTTTTCTCCCTGTAGGGATGTGGGGCTGCACATCAATGCCAGAAACAGCAGCTGCCTGCCTTTGCCCCAGACTCTCACCATGTGTCAGCCTCAAGGCATGGCGTAACGTACAAAGTGTAGTTAGGACCAGACAAGTCTTTCACCAGTGGTTTTGAAAATGATTAATTTCTCCCTGCTTCCAAAAACTGCAACATTACATACTCATATCTGCAAGAAGAGAAGTGGACAGAGGAAGGGCCAGCTCAGCAGGTTACCAAATATACCAGACAGAGGCAAAAAAAAAAGCAAACAGAAAATCTATTTTCTTTTTAATTAAGAAGATATTACCACCACCACCACCCCAAGTGGCCCATTTTTTCTTCCTATGATTTCTTGGTTTTAAAAAAAGAAGCAGCAACTTATTTTTAATTTTACCATTTGGCTTGTAGATTGAAAAAAGAAAACAAATGAAAAGAAAGGAAATATCTACATGAAGCCTTTGTTTTTTGATTTCCTCCCCTTTTCTTTTGTGTTTCCTTTTCTCTCTGAAAAACATGACCAGCTTTCCATTAACAACTGACACTGCTCCCAAAACCTCTCCATGACTTGAGTGAACCCAGAACGATGCCCCTGACCCCTCAGACACCCTTACACCTCGAGCTGGATTTTTAGTTAACGCCGCTGGGATTTACTCGGCATTTCTTAAAAATCCCCTTAACTCCCCCCCCAAGTGAACCCACCAGCGGTCAGAGGCGGACACAGACCTCCCACACGCGGGTGCCGATGCCAGCAGGGCTCCTGTGGCTGCTCCTAAGCCCCTTGGGCAGCCCCGCAGGCACGTGCGCTGGGATCGGGGGGTCGAGGCTGGGAGCGTTCTGCTTCCAGCAGCCGCGGGGTCAGCGCCTCCCAGCTCGGCAGCCTCTTACCACTCCAGTTCCCCAGCATTTTCATTAACTGAAGATTGCGAATGGGTCAGCAGATCTATACACTTTTTGTATTCCCTCTGCTTGGTTTATTTATTTCTTTTTTTTTTTTTTTTGCAGGATGCTGAATAACTAACCTTTTCTTCAATAGATAGATTTAAAAAAATAGGATCCATCACACAGCAGCAGGATAGCCTTGCTCTGTTTTGACCTTTCTGAAATTAATTTCCCAATCTTAGCTTTCAAAATCAGCGATTGAAAAGACCTATTAGATCAGCCAATCCATCTTATCACTAGTACGGCAGCAAGCAGAGACCCCAGCTAAGTGCTCCTCTACACAGGGAAAATATTCTGGAATAAGACAGAGCATGAATTTAAAGTGAAATACCTGTTCCAGAATATTCTGCATGTGGACACATACTCTGGAATAACTGCAGCTTTTCCTGAGTTTGCTCAGCTGAGACCTAGGGCCAATCACCTTAACAGAAGGGGGAACAAAAAATCGCATATTAGGGTAAGAGTAGCTACCTCTGAAGTTTTTTTCTGGGGTAGCTACAGGGAATAATTCCCTTCGTCCCCACACAGAGCTGTTGCTCACAGGGCAGCATCCACCCAGAGAAGGAAAGGATGCTAACCCACCTGCTCAGGGGAGAGCTGCCCCTAGCCCCTGCAGGAAAATTCACTCTCTACCTGCAGAATCAATCCTTAAAGGATTTTGGTCAGAAGGATGAAATTCTAGTCTGCAGCTACCTAAGGAGCATGTGATGTTAAAACACACCTCTCCCAAATTGCAATTTAACACCTTCTCCAGGTGGCACAGGTCTTCCCAGGGGATCAGTACTTGTCCATGTAGCAAATAACTCAGCACTTTGGGGTAAAACCCCAAAGCTCAAGGGTCTGCACCGCATGTCCCTGATGCCAGGAACCCGAGGGCATGGCCAGGTCCAGCTGCCCTGTCCAACACCCCAAGCCCAGGGTGGGGGTCTCCAGAGTGGCCCCTTGAGGCAGGGGAGGGCTCCTGGTCCCCCATGTCCCTCTACTCCTATTCCCCTTGGTTTTACTAAATAGCTCATCGTGCCATTTCTTGTGCTATTCCTCTTTCTGCAGTTAGTATTGCTGTCCCAGTCCAGGGCCGTGGAAGCTGTGTTTTAATGCCAGCACTGCCAACCCACGGGGAATACCCCAAAATGCAGCTCTGACCTGGTGAGGGCAGGGACAAGGTCCCACCTGTGAAAGCACCTGCCAGAACAGGCTTTAAGAGAAAGTGGTAATAGATTTCATAGTGGGCAATTATAAAATAATACACTTGGAGGAGATTTCTGCCTGGTGGACTGCCAGAACACTGAGCTTTCATAACGCTTTTAACAGTATCTAATACAACAATCTAGTCTTCTTTTTCTAAATCCTACAAAACTCAGCTCCAGCGATACCGTGTGGGCATCACAAGTGAATCGCTACAGCAAAGAACAGGGTTTTCCTTTAAACCCTGTCGTCGTTGCTTTTCATGTGGCAGGTTGGTTGCTATTTCACATGTAGGGGTGCCTGTCAGTGGGATCGGGCTGGGAAGGATGAAATGACAAGATCCCATCATGGGAAGAATCATAACCCACCACCCAGCAGTGGTGCAGGGCTGTCACTGTTTAAGGATGCTAAACCTTGAGTGGTGCAGAGGCAGTAGGGTTCGATGGATGCCTCCATTGGCTACTCACACCTGATGGGGATGATGAAGCCCTTCCCAGCCCATGGCCTGGAGTTAGATCTCATTGCTGAAAGGAGGGCAGCAGCCAGCTCACCCCTCACATACCTCTGAGCCCTGGCATGGCGTTTCTGCATCCAGGGGATGCCACAGACATACATGCGGGGAGGGGAACCACCAGCAATGCTGATTTATGCTGCTGGTAGTAAATGATATCAATACCATGATGGGCTTCAGTCGGGGAGAGAGGAGAATGCTTTCAAAAGTATTTGAAAATGAGTTTCTTGCTATCAAATTCGACAGCGATGAGCCTCTGCCTAAACCTGCAGTAAGTGTATTCACAAAGAAACTGTAAATTTATATAAATACATATATCAGTTTAAAGCCCTTTTACATTTTCTTTCAAGCATTGCAGTTTAGTTGACAACTGCAAGTCTTTTTCCATTAAAATGCCTCTATTATGCCTCTGCAGTTACTGCCCTCCTTAAACATCATTACATTGTGAGGAGCTGCCACTATATCCGTACAATGGGGAGAATCAAGAGCACACAGATAAACTGGAGCTGCAAACTTTGCACACTCAACAAGTCCTCTCCTCAGACAATTAGGGCCAAAAGATAAATATTGACACATTAGACTATTTTCCTCAATTTGTTTTTTGTTGATTGTCTGAGCGATCTGATGGGGCAAAATTCCAGTTTTCCGATATCTCGGATTCTTAGCTAATAGAAACAAATAAAGTGAAAGCTTCTGTCCACAATGGGTTAGGAGCATCTATTGTTGGCAGGCACTAATCGGATTAAATTGGCTCCTGGCTCTATTGCTAGGAGGCTAACTCAGTCCTAAATTTCTCCCATCTCAAGGGGATGTGTCATTGTTGCTTTTTTTCTTCTTTTTTTTTTTTTTAATTATTTAAATCTGAGGGATAGAAAGAAATAAGGAATGGCTTGAGATGATGGCGGTGCCCAAACAAAGAGCAGGGTGGTAGAGGCAGAGCTGTGGTGTGGTGCAGTGGTCCGTGCTGGCCGGGGACTGCGGCGGTGGCTGCTGCAAGCCCCTTCTCCTGCCTGAAGACGATCCGGCACCTCCGCCTCTGGAAACGGCATTTAAACCCAAACACTGATGCACCCAGGCAGGGAAAAACCTCCCGCTTTCCACGCCGGGCTGCGCTCAGGTTGTTTGCCATTAGCATTTTAATACGTACCCCTGGCAGCAGCCCCTTAAAAGCCGCAAACGCGTTTATGCAAGCAGCCGAAAATAGACGGCCTTAAATAATGTCGCCTTTGGAGGGAGGCCCGTGAGCCGCGAGGTACATTTTTGCCCACAGTCTGATAATTTTCAAAGCTATTGGCAACCTGGGAATTTTCCTGCCTTATCACCAGGGCTCAGCTAACTTCACTAACGCTAATCAGAGCTGGAATCATTCATTCAAGGATTGCATGATCATGTTTTTCTTTAGCGGTGACAGCTGCCTGAGCCGTATTAGCAATGCAGATGAGTCAGCCTAATAGGTTAATGCAGAACACGCGAAAATTAGGTTTAATCCCCAGTGAAATAATCTAACATTTTCACATTTCTTGATGTTGGGATAGAGACATTGGTGGTGACTCAATTAGGTGTAATGTAGATCAAAGCAAATTTACCTTCTGGCTGAACCTTCCCCATAGTTTAGATAGAAGAATATAAGGGTTCTTTACTAATGGGCCAATGGCTGTGGGGAAAGTTACATTAAAAGCGTGCGTACTGCAAGAATGGCATTTCAGATTTGGACCAAGCAATGGCTGGGCTTTGCAAACACCCGGGCACGTCAGTTTGCCAGAAACCAGCGTTTTGTACACAGCACCTTCCAACTCGCAGCTCTTTTCAATGCAACGCTTACAAATGAAGACATTTGGGGTTTTATTATTTTTTTTACTCTATTCATTTTTAATGTCCCGTACTGAAATATCCCCACTGAGGTTTGAAAGAGCTTGTATTATAAAAGAAGCATAAAGGAAAAAAAAAAAAACCAAACCACCCACCAGTGTGTGTCTATCTAATGTTTTCATTCTCGGGGAATAACATATCAAACAGCAATCGCTTTCAGTCATAAAGGGAAGGAAACAAAAAATTACATGCCCTCAGTTGCCAAATTATTTTTTGCCTTGACATCTTAATTCTTAATCCTCGTGTGTGGTCAAATCAGTCTACTATAGACAACCAATCAAGCAATTATTCCTAAATTATATTTGCCCAACTCACATTGATTGGTTATTCTTTTCTTATTGGGTAAGCTCATTAATTCTGAGCAGCTTGCTTATTATGCTTTCCACATCATTTTCTTTCTGAGCCTATCTACTCACACCAGCCTGCTGATGTTTCAAGATGCCATACAGAAAAAAAAGGCCGAGTGATCTATTGCATTGTCTCTTCCAGCAATTACAATTCACATTGCTGATTAACTTTGATGTGAAAACTAATGAGATAAGGCAAGTTATCAAGGCGGACCTGATCGTCATCTCATTTATAGAGCATTTGCCATCGGTGAATGACAAAAACTAATGAAGATGTATCTGACAGCAGGCTGAGCCGAGGCAGAATTTCGTTTCTCATCAGCAAGTGCTCTGCTTCGAACTCATCAGTCTATCTGAAACATGTGGAAATTAGCTTAATAATGAAAACACTTCATCCAAATAGACAAATGTTTACATTAAAATAGCTACATGATAAATAGATGTTAAAGATTTTATGCCTTCTTGAGTCTAAACAATGGAGCACAAAATATGTTCTCATATTCACTAAATCATCCCTATAAACCTCGCCGTACCTGCGAGTTCCCCGCTTTATGGCTCAAAAATATTTCTGGGCTGCAGTTCGTCCTTTTGGAAACGTACGGTTTGGGCTGTAATTAATTAACATGCCTGTGCAACTCTAGCTGGCAGGAAAAAGGCAGGAGGACCCGGCAACGGCAGCACAGGGTAATTGTCCCTAGTCGGCAGGGACCAGACCAGGGCGAGATCTGGGTGCACAGAGCTCCCAAAAGCAGATTTTTGACAGCACCGTAAGGGAAGAAAAAGATGCTGATGTACGTTGTGCCTCACAAACAGATTTACACAATGTATAAAAGGGATCAATTTTTTTCCCCAGACAAAAATACAGAGTACGGTTATAATTCATGGAAATACATCAACAATTCTCACCCGAGCCATAGCTGCCAAAAAGTCCTCTGTAATAACAGTCTAGTTTCAAAATGTTCCTGGTAAAAAGGAGGCGGGCAGAGCTACTCCCATTTTTAATATCGTGCCTTTGGTATCTTTATTTATGAGAGACTATTTCATATTTGTTGTGCATTATTTCACATGCTTATACTATGTCCAAACATATCCCAAATATGTTTTTGTATCTGGAATAAAATATTCATTAGTCACCTGGGATCAAAACCACTAGTTTTAATAAAAAAAAGAGAAAGTCATGCATCTATAAGGCAGTATAGTGAAACTCTCGCTTTAAAAATTATTTTTAAAATTGTGTATACTTCAATTAAAATAAACAGTTGAGAAAAGGTTATTTTCTATTACCGTGATTTTTCCTCTCTCTAAAAAAAAATTATTAAAAATTTGGCAGCCCCTCCAGGACAAAACCCCTAAATATGTTACTACCAAGATAAAAGGAATTTTAAAAATTATTAAAAAAATTCTATCCAAGTGGACTAAAAAAAATACAGACTTTCCAGAAAAGCTGCAGGAGCTCCTATAAACTACGGACACCGACAGCTCCAGGCACACACGTGAAAAAAGCTCAGATTCTGACCAAGTTACGAGCGTAACGCCCGCGCAATAGGAATCACAACGGTGCCGGGGCTCTCTGAGCCGCCGATGGGTGCAACCCCCCTGAGCCCTCCCAGCACTGCTCCCATCTCACCATTCCCATCAGAACACACTCACCAACCCTCATTCCTCGTATTTTGAGGACATCTGAGGTCCAAACCCAAGATACCCTGAGCAGATTGGCATTGTGTGTCACAGATTAGCCCGCACAAAGAGCCCGCATCCCAGGAAAGTTAAAAGAAAAGGCTGTTATAAAGCGCAGGCAACAAATTACTACTTCAACGCTGGATTAAATTTAAAAGCTCTTCACAGAGCTGCAGATAAATCCTATATATTAGACGAAACCATAAAAGTACTTGTTCAAGAGCTAAAGGCACAAGTGGAAAGTTGACCCTAAAGCTTTTTTTTTTTTAATAGCCTGCTAAGTTTATAAAATTTCTCAAGACGTAGAGAGAGGGTTACGTTACCTCTGTAATACTCCACAGCACAAAGCTAACACGTGCTGCTTTGGCCGATTAATGAAGTTAGACAAATCTGCAGCAATCGATGCAATTCATTAAATAAAATGACAGCCGGATTTGTTGCTTGGTTTTGGGGTTTTTTTTGTTTGCTTGGGGCTGTTTTGTTTTTTGTTTTGTTTCACTTTGGTTTTTTTTGCTTTCACCCTGCCCAGCAAATGAAGCAGGATGTTTTTTCTTTCACCACTGGGAAAAACATTGATCCCATCTTTATTTTCCTTTTCACACAGAGCCATAAGTCCAGGTACATAACTGCATTCCTCCCAGCCGGGTGCCCGGCATTTACATGAAAACCCCCAGCAGCCACGCTGAAGGGTGAGGATGCTCTCCAAGTGGTCAGGACGCAGCGTTTTCTTTTCGGTTCATAAAAATACATGTGATCCATCCATGTTTTCTCTTTCCTTTCTGCGCATCCATTATTTTATATTTCTAAAATACAGGGCTTGGACATTGCAGTCGCTTTGCTCGGTGGCTGTATAGGTATACACACAGATATCTGCATGGAGGGACGTACAGAGAAAGGAATGCTGCTCCTCCCTCCCCCTCCCCGTCCTTTATTCTGGTAGCCTATTTTAATAAATAATTATAGGCAGCTAAAGGATTTGTTCATTCCAAAAGGTCTCCCCTTCACATTTCTCAGAGGTTCAGCTCAAGGAGACACCATGATAATAAGGCTGACTCGGGATCCCTACTTCACAATGTCATTATGAGCTACCATTTAAAATGAAAAAAATATGTATATTATACCTAAAAGCATTACAAGGTTACAAGCTCGTCTCCGAGAATATTTAATACTGCTGGGAAAGCAGTGATGTTGCACTGAGGAGGAGGTAAAGGGGGAAAAAAAAAAAAAAGAGAGAAAAATCCTTTCCGAAATACAAGCTTAGAAAAAAGATGTTGGGAGCCAGCATGGAGTTCATTTGCATTTCCAATGACTAGGACTAATCCTCCACTACCACATTTATATTTTCTTTTTACTTTTCTTAATTATCTTCTTTTTTTGCTCGTAGCTTTTCCTCCTCTCTCCATTCCCTACTCCTCCCCGTTTCCAAATACTTAGAGTATTATTGCCTGGCTTGAGGCTGGACAACCAAGGGCTAACGATGGTCCATCCGTGCTGGCCCATATAGCCACTTAAATATATGGGATGAGAGCAGGGGGGGCTGCCCCCCAACCCACCCGTGCCCCCTCAGAGCCTGGGTTCCCTGCCATGGCACCAGGGTAGTTCTCTTTGCTAGGGTCTGCTAAAAAATGTTTCTGGGGTGGAGTAAGAGCAGAGGATTTTTTGCCAGGTTCTCAGGGCAGGGTGCAGGCAGCAGGCCCCATTCTGGCTGGGCCGTGGGGTGCATGTGGGGTGCCCCCCCAGCAAGGGGTATCCAAGGCTCGATAGGGGAGGCTGCACCTGCCCTGCAACCTCCTAATTCCCCCCCAAAAGCCACCCCTGCCCTGGTAACTGCAGCTGGCACCACCGACTGAGACTGGGAAAGAAAATATCCCAAACCAAACCCCCTCACAAAAGACACAGCCACCCAACGCAGCTCTTACTGAGAAATTTAGCTTTATCGCCATATTGAGACCTTGCTAAAAACTAATGCAGTTTAATCTTTAAAGCCCTATTCAAAATGGCACTTAGCTAAGAGTTAGACATGAAACTGGAGCTATATCTTAACGTTAATATACATCCTCTATCTTTGACAAGGAAATTACATTACTAAATGCCTGTTTGAGACCAGCTACTAAACTCCTATTTCAATATTATCCTAAAATTTGTTAATAGCAGCTCTTTCAAATAAATTAAGTGATAATGAAAAAAAGTCCCGCTTTGAATTTATATATATTTCAGCAGAGAATAATGTTTTATTTAAAATAGTTACAGTGTGCCTTTTGATTTAGAGTTTAAAGTAAATAATATTTGTACATCTAAAACATACTCAAGACAAATGAAAAGCCTCTAGATGCTTTTGTATGAGATGCTGAAGAGCTCTACAAACTTAAAAGCACAACCTCAATTAAGCCCATCTTCATCTGGAAAAAAAATTAGCAACTGAAAGCTGAATATATTAGATAATGCACACTTGCAGAAGAGCATTCTCTTAGCAAAAAATTCTTGATAACCAACCTAAAGCTGGCCTTAGAGTTGCTCAATGCTAATTTTGTTTGAAACTGTTTAACTAACTATGAATAGATATCCATATTCAACAAAGACATAATTAATGGCAACCTTTTCTTCTGCTTAGAAGACATCATAACAAGCAGAAAAGTACAAAAAGATTTTTATAGTAACTAATTTAAGGACAAAGGGTTGACCTCTAGCATTTCATTAAATAAACTGAGGGAATAAAAGAAGAGTGACAGTATTCATCCTTGTTCAATTCAAGCAGCCAATTTCAAAATGCAAATCATAATCTGCAGATGTTGGAGCCTGATATATTTTTTTAAAATATCATTTGTTCAATTTAAGAACATCAGACATTTGAATTTTAAATAAAAATCAAAACCAATTCCCAGCTCCGGTTTTAGGCGTAGCGTGGCTGTACGTGTGGAGGTCTGCGGGTTAGCCAGGGCTCCCCTCCCTCCCCAGCCGTTTGAACCATTCATTTTATATATTATTTCCAAAACCTTTAAATGGAGAAGTTCTATTAAGCTGCACATTATTTCTGATTAGCACGGATGGTAAGTGCTGCTGCATTTACAACCTGGGTACAGAGGATTAGGAAAGCCACAAGCCAAGGCCCCCACGAGCTCCTCCATCCTTCCCACCTCTTAGACCCAGCACCAGAGCCCAGGCAGTGCACATCAGCCTGAGATGCAGAGGGCAGTGGATGCAGTCCCTGGAACCCCTGGGGCTGCTCTGACTGTGGAAAAGAGCATCCTTGCTCCTGTCCCCAAATGCAGCAGGAGCCTGGAGCCCTAGATGCACTGGTGCACCCTGACCAAGGCACAGGTGGGGAACACAACAGGAGATGAATTTATCCTGAGTTTGGCAACACAGCCCCAAACCTCAGCAGCCTGGGATTTCTTCTGGGTGCCAAGGCTGAAGGTGTGGTGGGAAGCAAGGAGATTTTGTTCGGACTGTGGGTGATCTGCCATCTTTTACCCTGGGAGGAATTAAGTCTCAATCCATCTGGACACTTAGCACACACTTGCCTTCCGCATGGATTGAGGAAGAGTGAAACATGTACTGAAGCATCCTGCTGCTCAGATGGGAGAGCCAAGGGGAGGCATCTCCAGATCAGTAGATATTACACACCTTGCCAGCTATGGACCCACAGCTTAAAGTCTATCACATCTATTGAGGGTTTTCTTCTTCATTTCCATGCTTTAATGAGGCTGTTTTAGCATTTCTTACCTTAACAAACTGAAGTTACAGAAGGGATGCTAAAAGATGCTTCTAACGTGTCTACAGAGACCAGGGGACGCCTTGCTGCCTCTGACACAAAGGTAACATGAGTTCCTCCCTCTCCTGTTTCTACATTGAATCCAACAGCTGTTTACAAGCATGTGGAGAATAACCCACAGGGCACAGCATCTCACAAGCCTGCAAAAATACGGAATTTCTCTTAGGAAATCACCTTGGGGTGTTCGGAAGGGTTTGGGGGGAAGCAAGAGAGTTTATTTATTTTGACAATTTAAATACACACGGAATAAGTTTTTGGTTTCACTGAACTTGGCTGCAGCCTACAGTGAACCAACACTGAAGTCTCCTCAGCGAGTGATTTCCATCCTTCTTTAATAAAGGGAAAATATCGCAGGTACCCATCACATGGACCTTAGCTACTGCTAAGTTACAACAAAGAACAACAGCTGTAAAAGCATGTATATTAATTAAATTACTCTTGGTTGGAACTCATCAGTTATTCATGGTACATAGAGAGGAACTAAAATAAATGGTCATGCTCATCGCTCGGGAGGAGAGAGGCAGAGCTGCGCCGCGGCTGGCAGTCGGTGCTGTTTCACCCCAAATCAAGCAGAGCCATTTCTGACACACAAAATGCAGGGGTTTGGGGTTTTTTTGCAAGACCCTTCAAAAAGGGCTGTTCAGGAACGGCTGGCCCACCCCAGCCCTGCTGGCGCTGGGCACAGGGAGCAAGGAAGGGCCAGGATCTTGCCAAGTGCCTGCAACCCTCCTACACAAACAGACCCTGCAGCTGTCTCGGGGCAAAATAAATGACTTCCGGAGGTTACAGGAATAAATGAATTCATTCATGCAAAAGTGAAGGGGACATTGTTTTCCTCCTCGGAAAAAAAAAACCCAACCCAACAACCTATATATTAAGGTATCAATGAACAACAAATTCATTCTGTTATGACACAGGAAATCTAAAACAGAATAGGCTGCAAAACAAACTCAATTTATCTTCACCACACATGCAAAAGAAAAAATTTCTCTTGTTAGCTGTTCTGATTAGAGTGTTCTTTGGTGGTTTTGGCTCACGTGCCTCTTGACTAGTGCTTAGAATTCAAGCCACACATGGAGATTTTTTTGCCAGTGCTTTAGTGGTTGATGCTAACTTCTTAGATTAAGATTGTTTCCTTAGGTTGATCCTCTTCAGTGACAATGTGTGTACAATACGCCTTTAGAGCATATTTAAAATCAGGCTGCAGATGCACATAATCTCTGTCTTCCTGCATTACAAACAGGAATCATGGAGGTTTGGGTTTTTTACAAGGGAGAGGAATTACTCATGCAAAGAAAAACCAAGCCTTTTATTTTCACTTTGGCAACCTGTATTTTTAAATTAAAAAAAAAAAAAGATAAAATGGAAACAGACTCAAACTATTCCCTATTTCTCAAAATAAGGTAGTAGCCAAGGGTGAGCAAAAGACTAAGTCGCCTCCACCAGGCCCTCACCCTGGGGGGACTGGAAGCCCTGGGCTTCCTCTGGAAGCCTCCATTCTCTACCCCAGCCCTGAGTCCACGCAGGGGGATGCCCCAGGCACATCCCCACACCAACCCCAGGAAGGACAGAGGTACAGTGGGTGCTTCTGGCACAGCATCTCCTGCTTCCACATGCCTGGGACAGACACCACCATCCTGTCCCAGCAGTGTGTGAGGGCACGGAGGATGGGAGTGGGGTGGGGAAGGCACGTAGCCACAGAACCAGGTAACACCTTTGCCCAGCTCTTGCTGTCAAACAGCCCCCCTAGCCTATGCTGGTGGTACCTGCAGGGTTGTAGCCCAGCACAACAGCTCTCCATCCCAGCCTGCTGCCTTGCTGAGCTGTTCCCTCCTGCCCTTCTGCACATCCCCTTGATACCACAATGAATCTGCCTTTCTGAACCCACTCTGATTTTCTGTTCACCACTATAAATCCAAAGTGTGGCTGAGAAACAAAGCCCATATTGCTCTTATTTCTAAAACATTTATGCTTAGCTATTTTCCCCAAGTAACATTAAAATAATCTCTTAAAAATGAGTGTAACGAGTCAATCCTGCTATAGAAATGGAATTTGTACACAGCTGCAAGAAGCACTCAGCTTGCAGGGGAATAATCCAAAAGGTTTTAATCAGGGAAAGTAACAATAAATAAAAGAATACTTGAATGAGAACACTTGAAAGTAAAAATAACTCTGAAAGATGAGATACGTTTGTGCTTGGAGGGGAGATCTCCCTCTGCAAGGGCAGACGCGAGCTTTTTTTGCCCTGCACAGCAACCCTGAAAGAAGGCATAAAGCATTCCCCGGTGCCAGCGGCCCTCCCAAATCAAAGGGGCTCTTTAGCAGAAGCAGCCCAGGCAATGCCCAGTGAATTAATGCAGAGCACATCTCTGAACCCATGTGTGGCTGAGCCAGGAGCCCACCCCTTCCGTCAGCTGGTGACTTCCGAAGTGTCCCGGACAGCTGCGCGTCTGTCTGCGGCACCCTGAGACGCCTGGTCCTGGCTGGATTTCTTGGGACCGCTGGCTCCAGAGGGGTCCCTGACAAAGGCAGGATGCGCGCCAGGATGCAGCCGGGCTCGGGGGGCCAGGGCCAGGCAGCGCAGTCCTCCCCGCTGCTTCTTTAAACCCATGTCACGCTCCCACCACAACTGCTCCTCTGTGTTGTTTGAACTGTCCCTCCCAATTAGTGGTAATAAGTGACTCTGTAAAGATGAGCAAACACAGCGCATTCATTAGCCCCACAGCCCCCTCCTTCCCTCCTGGCCCAGCAGCCCCAGGAGATCCCCAGGGCACCGCTCTGCCGGCACCCGGAGGATGCCGAGCACATCTCCCCCGGCCTCAGCAAGTGCCAGCAAAAGGCAAATTAATGACAAGTCGTTCAAAGAGTTTACCTGAAATTATTTCATTCTGCCCATCTACCCAAGAATTGATTACTCTCGGCCTGAAAATATGTCCAAATCAATACACTAAAGCTAAGAGCAAAAAAGACATGCTCTAGCCCCATTTATTTAATCCACTTTTTTGAGGAATGGCACATAATTTACCCGTTAGGAATTGCTAAGCCTTTCCAGAACAAGGGCTAATGACAAGCTCTGGGAAACCTGCGCTTCCATCCATCTCCTGGGTGAGCCGTGGGTCCCTGTGCTCACCGGTGATGACCTTGATGGCAGCAAAGACCCCCATGGTGCCAGGATGTGCCCTCCAGCCACCTTGCTATCTGTGCTGGGCAGGCACGTGGAGGCAAAGTGGATAACTCAGGGTGCCCACTAAGGAAACTACTGCAAACCTCCCTTTAGATGAATATTCTTAAAACAAGAAAAAAACAAACAAAAACCCCACATGAAAAAGGACACCTGGCTGCCCAGGTGTCATAGCCTGGCTTACTCATATTTATGCACCTTGGACCATTTTCTACAGATAACGTGGCCTGCAGACAAATACTCTCTCCAAGCTATTAAAACATCAAATAAATAACAAAAAACACCTAGAAATGGCCTCGCACACTGTTTTATGGCAGCAAACTCCAGGAAAAAGAACAACCCCACAATTATTGTATGCACAGGTAGGGCAAGCATCTCGCTCCCACTTGAGATAGCTCCCATCAGGCACCCTAAAACTGAGGTACCTTTTCAAAAAGCAGTAGTGCACACCAGCATCAAAATGGTATGAAATGACTGCTTATGAGCCACCTTGGTCTCTGCAACAGGGCTGGCTGCGAAGGCAGGCAGTTCTGCAGCTGGAATAGGGATGAATTCGGGGAGGGGAGAGGCAGCACGCAGGCAGGGCTGTCAGCTTTCCCTGCAGATCCAGCTCTTGTATGGCAAGCTAAACCAATTTGCAAGTAAACACAAGCTAGGGGTAAGCTATGGAGAAGGCTGAACATGTACAACAGGAACATTGAAACAACCTGAGCAACGTCTGCGGATGGACTTGCCATTAGGAGGAAAATACACACACTCCCCAGAGCGCCTGAATTCAGCTCCCAGAAATAAATGGCATGAAGGACACTTGGTAGGATAACGAAGTGTCACCTCATCACGGGGCTGAGACCCAGGTCTACAGAAATTTCAGCACCACGTGCTGCTTTCCATAGAAAATGCTCAGAACCCACCTTGCAGCTGACACACAGCCCTCCAGCTGACCAGTGGAGCAGTGTCTGCAACGCACCCCATTTGCAAATCCTCTGCATGCTCCACAGGGTCCTGGATTTTCCAGGGCATTAAACTCTATCCCCCCTCAAAAAGCTTCGTGGCAGCTGTCACCTTCCTTGAGGGGGGTGGATGGATGGGCTTCTTGCTGGAGAGCATCAGCGCTGCTCTCAAGCTGTCGGGGGGCTCAGGCTGAGGCACACTGCCAGCCCCAGCAGCCCTGCTGTGCTCGGGAGGGCAGAGCAGTGGCCAGGGAGCACTGGGGACTTGTCCCTATGTGTCTGACACAGAGGTGTGAGAGCAGCACCTATCATAACATGCAGAGGTACAGCAGCATGCCAATATGTGCACACATCTGTACGGACTCACAGGTGGCTTCCCATGCACTGCCCTGGGAAGGTTTGGGGAAAGGACAAGTCAGATTGCTTCGAACAAGGGAGCTCAGGCCTTCCTACTCACTACAACCCCTTAAACTGAACAGTCCTGAGATGGAAGAGGAAAATTAGTGTTGGCCCCATTTTGCAGATGAGACACCCTGACCTGGGGAGATGCCAGGGCAGGAGAAGGAGCCCAAGGAAAGAGTAAAACAAAACAGGGCTTAAAGCAAGACTTGTTGAACCCCAGCCCAACTCCTCTGAGTCAGGGGAGGGGAAAAAAGAAAAAGCTTTCTATTCTGAGAGAGGTTGTCTGTGCTCTGCATTTCTGGCACAAGTGAGCCCAGGGATGCCTTGGCCAGAGATCACATAGGAGGACTCAGCAGAGGTGGGAGAAGGGCTCCTGGCCAGGCAGTGCAGCCCAGCTGATACACTGCCTTCAGCTGCAATTGGTTTCACTGATAGAGGGGCTTTTTCTAGATTAAAAATGCTGGTTCTCTCCCATTCACAACAGGAACATCCATGAAAAGGGGTCATTCATGATAAATTTTTGAGTGCTGTGTAGGGAGAAAAAAAAAACAGCCCAGAAAACAAGATTGCCTTTATTTTTCAACACTGTCTACTGAGCCCCCAGGAGCTTCTCCATGGACAATGCTCATCCTGCAGCAGCCTCAGCAAGGGCTTAGCACAGCCCACCCTGCACCCAGCCATTTCCAGTTGCATTTGCACAGCATTACAGGCACAGGGCAGGGAGGCCAGAGCCATAAAGTGAAAAACGGCAGGGCTGGGGTGCCGATTTCTTTACTCATCTCCCTTACATATTAACAGGCACAAATCCCCATATGTGGCAGCAATGTAAACTAGTTTTATTACTCAATAAAATATTTGAAACAAAATAAATGGTTTTGTCAAACACTATATCTCCTCAAATAATAATGTACCAGCTTAAAAAGAAAAACAACCAACATTCATATTCTATTGCAAAGTTTTATTTCCCCTCCCAGAGGAGAGGGAAACAGGCATTTCAATTTTGAATTCAAATACTGTATAAGAATACAGTAACTATCGTTCTCAGAGGGTTTGTGCAAATGCCAGCAAAACAAACCCCAAATCAAATTTATTAGCTGGTGGAGATCTCTAACAATTTTACACAGTGACTGATAAAGCCGTCTGGGAATTCCTTTCAACATTAAGTGATTTAAAGCCCCTACAGAAACTTCATTGTCTGTTACAATATATAAAGACTTTCTCAGTACCAAGTAATGCTAGAACAGCAATCGGGTTGTTTATTATTGCCAGTGTACGTTTTCTTTAATCTGGAAAGCTTACCAGGATTCCTAATATCCAGAGTCCTGTGGAGGACTATAAAGGGAGGAAGTGAAAATTAATTAAGAACCCCAGCCTGTGTTTTAAAGGAACTATCTGTATTTTGATTGCAAGGTTGAGATGCTCACTTCTGCTGTAAGTGTGCTTGCAGAAAATGATACATATCTTATTCCCCCATTAGGATCAGCCATTAAACGCCCACAATCTGCTCAGCACAGGGCGCATGTGCACCGAGGAGTCCCAGCCCTGCAGACCCTGTGGTTTTTGGACACAGCCAACTCCCATTAAAATAAGTGGGAGCCAGAATTAGACTGGTTCTGTACTGCTGCGATGCCAAGCTGCTTTCCTGGGGAAAGCAACACAGACACAGCCCAGCTCCTGCCCTGGGATGAGAAATGCCCTTCCTGAGGATGCACAGGGGGAGGACAGTGCAAAGGCACTGTCAGTGCCTCTGGCATCCCATGCTTGGGCAGTGGAGCAGCTGCATCCACACCACCCTGCCTGGGCCAGCTCCTTCATAACCATTTTTAAAAGCAAACCCAGAAATGCACAAATCTCTAATTGCCAGATTTTTATCAAGCACATTTACAACCGTCATTTGCATTTTGTTTGTTAAAATATGGGGGGTGGGAGGGTGTATTTAATCAATTCTCACAGCTTACAAAGTCCTAAGTGAGAGTATTTTTTTTATTGTCTCTGCTCATATCTAAACATTTCACCAACTCGACAGACAGTTCTTCATTTCAATTAGGGGAATGCTGATCGTTAGCTAACTAATAAGGACCAATTTTCTGTCACAACTATTTCCTAATTAAATTCAAAACAGAGATTTCTAACCCAGATGGTCAGTGATGCTACAGATTTGTTTAAATTTAGTATCACAGTAACAAACTACTAATTAGGGTTTGTAAATACACCAATTCCCTTATGACTTAGTTGTTAGTAATGCATACAACCAGTTTATTAAAGCACTAATTGTGTCTGGCTTTACTTGGTCCTAACACATAATCCACTTATCACATACTGGTACCAACTCATTTTGAAGGGATTATGAATGAAATCATAAATGAGGTCTCGCATCCAGTTCCCCAGTATTGTTAATAAAGGGTTGGTGTCATATTTATATGATTTTCTGCCTCTGGCGGAGAGCAGCCCCACAGTGATGCTGGTCCTCTGCTCTCCAAATGGTATTTAATGACAGAAGTTCTGGATACCCCTCCAGCACCTAAAACAGGGGTTTCTGCCCCAGCTCTGCTAGTCACCAAATCATTGCATCAGCCAAGCTCCTCAAAAGAAGACCCAGCATTGCCCAGAGAAAGCAACAAATCGGCATCTAATCCCTGTTTATTTCCTACTAAAGTCAAGCTTAGCACCTCCCTGGGTCTGGATCTTCCACAGGGGCTTGTGAGACCCCCAGCCCTTTGCCTGAGGATCAGCCAGAGACCTTCACAAGCCTTGATCACCCTCTCAGAGAGGGATGGAGAAGATATTCTGATACCACCAAACCCCATGTGCCATTGGACCTGGATCTCCTCTCATCCTTATGGAGGGGCAGCCCCTCCCAAAAGGCACCCTGGGTTTGATTTCATGGAAACACTCGTTGTGAAGAACAGGGATCAGCAAGACACCGCTGCTGGACTGTGCTGCCTGAATGCCCCTCGGCTGCCTTGGCTTTATCGAGTGCGTGTAAAGTAGGAAATAAATGATAGATAACTGTGAATTGCAAGGTTATGTAAACATGGAGGGGGTTTTAGAAGAATCCTATTAAACCATAAAAGAAAAGCATGGATGGTTTATCACATCACTAAGACCCAAGAATGCATTAATAAATAGAATAATAGATAATGAACCATGGAGTACAAGGCTAAACTATCAGCTATTGTGAGGACCCTGTGACAGTATAAACAATGAAGGGGAAGAAAAAGCTTTGTTGGTCTGTCACCAGAACCTTGTCATGTATCTTTTATAGCCTATTTTTAATGAATTCACAGCACCTATCAGTTATTCTCTGCCCAAATCCCTCATTTCCCTCCCTCTTGAATGTAAATTCCCATGCTCTGCTCTTCCCTCACCATGACTTCCCATGTTAAACTTTGGGTTTCTGTGGCTTTCAATGGCCTTTCAGCCACAGCAAAAACAGATTTCTGCTTTCATATTTCCGAAGGGTTACTAGGACATTAACAAAAGTGGTTTTTTTAAACAAAAGTGTTTTTTTAATGCAAAGCAGGAGTACCTCTCAGCCCTGTTACATCCCTTGTTTCTTCTGTACCAGGAGCATGAATAATCAGACAGGTCTAATTCAGCCCTAAGTGATGATGCCTGCAGACATGCCTCTGTGAAAAAAAATGCACCAAAGCTGCTGCTACTCTTACTGTTTTTCAGCTTTCTGCAAATAACTGAGTATTGTTGGAGGGGACTTAAAATTAATTCAAGAGATAGTACCCTCTTTGTAGACACTACTGAGACTCACTAACACTTTATTTTCATTGCACTGAGGTGTTTTTATCCTGAAATAGGTACCCAGGATACATTTACTGTAGATTACTTTTATTTTTACTGCAGTGTCGTTAGGTACAGAGGACTAAGGATACAGAGGTGACCACAACAAACTCAACTGCAGTAAAACCCCTCAGTCTTGCCTCCAGTAGAATCTGAAATACTGATATGATTTCCATGTAAAAAATGCAAAGATTTTTGCTGCTATGCTGGCAGCTTTGTGGTACATGGTGCTGCAGTGACATCTTGCATGACTATGTACAGTCCCAACAAGTAAGGCTGTCAGAGGGAGAAGAGGGTCCACATTAAACATAGGGGAACTGGGCACAGCAAGACAAATGACCAAAAATCCAGAGTTATTTAGGTAGCAAACCCTTTCTGAAGCAAAAGGTCACCTAAGGGGTCCACACTGGACCCAGGCTTTGAGGCTCACATTGGTAACTACTTTGAACTCATTACTCCTCACATTTCAAAAAGATGCTGCACACAGCCAGGAAAAGCCAGACAGCCCTTGGGTTGTTCCTTACACCACAAAAAGGGAATTCAAGAGACCTGAACAAAACCCAAGCAGCAAACAGTAATCTGAATTTGCTCTTTTTTTTCTTTACTATTCACACCTGAGCTCACAGCAACATTTGATGCCTGTCCCAAGCACGTCCCTATGTGCGCACACACAGGGTCTCACGTAGAATGGCCACACCAGAGCGTTGTCCCCAGGGATGGGATGAGTGACCACCTCACCTTCCCTTTGCCAGGTGCCAGCAGCAAGGTGTAGGCAGGGAGGTGGCTGCCCTTGCTCTCAGGCTGGGGCTCCTGGAGCAGCATTTCTCCTGACCACAGAGGAGGCAGAGAGCAGGTGGCTGCTCTGCCAGGAACACACTTCACACTGGTGAGGAGTACAGCCATGTGCTCAACAGGCTCTGGAAATAAGTGGAAGTCAAATAAGTTTGCCTCTCTTTGTCCCCCCTTTTCAATATCTAGCTTTGATCAAAATCCTTGGATACTCAAGTGGTTGTTGACTTAATGTAGTAATGAGAAGTAGCCTTAAGTGAGGCTATTTCTGTGCCCATTCAGCCTCTCCAAGAGCAAGAGAGGCAGGAGGAAAAACCTCTCCTGGTGTCCATGAGCTGGAGACAGCACAGCAGAGTCCAGATCAGAGACCTGGCTCCAGCTACCACAAGATGCAGCAAAAGGATTGATGTAGTCGCAGCTACATGAGATGCACTTAACTCATCTCTTTCTGCAAAACTGTCTTATTAGAATGGCACTTGGTGACATCAAGAAATCAACTAAAAACACCTCCTCAGAAAACAGCACCACCATGCTGCTCATTCCCAGAGCACCTCCAGAGATGGCCTAGAAGGAACCCATTTAGAAACCAAATCAGTTCTTTCCAAACCTCAAACACATGATGCCTGGAACAAGTCATGCAACACCAGCCTCTTGCCAGTGAAAGCCAGTACATCCAGTTTCAGAAAGGAGCTGAGGGTTAAGCCCCATACACAAGTTGATGAGGACTGCTGCACACCCGTGGGGTACCATTGTGCAAGGAACAGCTTCAGTTTTGGTTGTAGTGCTGTGGACAAGGCACAGAAACTGCTGTTTCAGCAGGGACCTACAGGTGTTCATTGCACAGAGGACAACCCCACAGCTTTGTCCTCTCCAGGTGATGGGGGACACATGCTCTGGGCCATGGAAGCAGTGCCTGGCCAGCAGCACAGGCCTTCATACACTGTTTTGGAAAAAATCCACAGCAAGGTTTCTAGATCTAGAGTTCTGAAATTCAAACTCATTTTCTCCTTCCATGTACACAGCTAAGAAAAGGAAGCAGAAAGCACAGGTGAGGTTTCTCCAGGGAGGCATTTAATGAGCCAGCTTTACCGAAAAGAAAGCTATTATGGTGCCTTCAGAGTGCTGTGACCTGCAGCACAGAGCAGGACTGATGCTTCAATCACACTGTCTTCTAGGCAAGTTCCCTTTCCTACCTTCTTAATACAGCAAGCAAGCTCCCGTTTTGTGCTGACACTGGGAAGCCAAACAATTTATTCTGGAAATGTCTGCACGCTCCAGTCTACACAAGATACATGCCTCCTGCTCAGGGAGGTGACCCATGAAGTGGCTCTACACCCAACATCTTTTACTCTCATCCCTTGAAAGGCAACCCACCCCGAGTGCCAGTCAGACTCCAGCTGGGATCTGGACACCAGACACCAAGGGCACCACTGCTGCCTCCTCAAGACCACCAGTGAAGAAGGTGGCATCACTGCCAGGAGATGGGCAGGCATGCTGCTTGTTTACATCTGAGACTCATAAAACAGGGAAGCAGAAAAGCAAAGTGGGAGGAAGAGTCCAGGAGCCTCGATAAAAACATCAAGCCCTGAGAAAAGTAAGAAAATTCTCAAACTGACAGGGAGCAGCTCAGCCAATTAGGTTTTTAATTCCCCTCGTTATGCATAGTCAGTCAATAAATTCTGCACCAAGCAGCTGCTCTAATTCTTAAGCCCATTAAGCCCTACATCTGATAGGCGGGAGGGAGGGGCTGCTGGGGGGCACATACGGCACTCCTTGAGATATGAAACATTTCCTCTTGCACATCTGGGTCACCCCCACCCAGCCCCACTCCTAACGGGAGTTTTATGAAGCTGACGAATAAGAACTTGTATAAATATACATGCCAGAGACACACACAGCACATACGGGGAGAATAAATAGGTAACAATTAGACATGCTGAGGGATTTTTGTTGGGCTATAATAAAGCAGGAGAGCAGAGCCAGAGGGCTCAGGGTGTTCCTCGAGTCCCGGCAGCACTCACACCCTGGGAGGTGCCAGTAGAGGGAGCAGGGTGGCTACTGCACCATCAGATGCCCTCAGCCCTGACTTGACCGCAGTTCCAGCTGTGGAGATCAGCACCCATGCCAGCCTCCTGCCATCTGTGCCAAGAAAGACATTTCCAGTGCACAACTTACCTGATCTGCATGGGTCATCTGTTTTGTGGCTGAGCTGAACCGTGCCCTGGAAGAACCCATTTCCATTCTTACCCAATGAAGGGCAGTGGAGGTAGCCCATCATCTCCAGCCATAGCAGGAGAGATGTCTGTTTGGACAAGTCCTACCCCATGTGTCCCATATGGTCCTCACTCTGCCCATTGCAGCCTCTCATGGTCAACAGCCACCTCAGAGGTGTGTTATTGCAACAATGCTGCCCAGCATAAGCAGGTATCTCACCTCAGAGATGAAAAGCAGATGGCGAGACCATCTGAAGACCCTCTGTCAGCCTTGCTGGTGCCTATGACTCAGAGACCCTCCTCCACTGCTATCCGAGGGCAGAAGGACATGGCCATATCCACCTTTAGATCCTTCCTGTGCCTCAACCCAAGCTTCAGTGAAGCCATTATGCAGCCTGGGTTGCAGATGGGGCTTTCATATCTCCACAGCAATGCACAGTCTTTTGTGGACAGGACAGTTAACCTGCCCTCTTGCTCCCCAACCAACCTCAATTGATGTGAAGCCACCATCCCTTCACAGAAGTTTCCTCTTCACTCCCCAGCAAACCGGCACAACAGTCAACCACCATCTGGCATACTGGAGAAATATCCCCAAAGAGCTAGTGCTGTCTTTAGAGCAACAACAAAACCAAGACCTATCTCACAAGCACCAAGAAAGCCTGGGAGACTGTTTGGAAAGTCAACAAGGGGAAGGACTGGGATGGGGCAATGGGATTTTGGTGTCTGAATGGAAAGGATCCCAAAGAGCTAGACAGGCAGCCAAGAGTGGGGAAAAAAAAAGATCAGGATCAGAGGTGAAGGGAGGAAGAAAATCATGGTGCAGTAAGGCAAGCCCAAAGAGGGCTGGATCTGACGCAGTAAGGGACCAGAAGCTATGACAGTAATTCCCAGAGCAAAGGGGCAGATGGCTTTAGCAGTGGTATCCGACTGACTGCAGAGATGAAAGGCAAAGGAAAAAAAGGGAATATATTGGGAGTGGAAAAGCGTTCAGCAGCCAAGACAATTTTGCTTGTTAATTGGCAACCAGCTAACACATTAATTACAAAGTTACTGTACGGTCAAGAAAAAAATTGGCAGCAGAACAATTTGTATTCCTTCCGAAATGCACTCCTTGCCGAACAGACCTTGCTTTTGAAACCACTGCTTCCACTGCCATTAACATTCAGCACTTCAAGCGCCCAAAGTCTTGGGAGTCATCACAAAATGCAAATGAACATGACAGCAGCAGCATCCAAGCAAACCTGACGAGCAGCTTGAGCCATGGGCTTCCCCTCTTCCATGCTCTAGATTAAGCCACAGACATCAAAAGCCTTCAACAAAAACACATCTTCTTATGAACACGGGGTTGCTGTGCCAGCCACATCATCCTCTCGCACACTCTTGGCTACAGAAGCCCGACCACAGCCGCTCTGGCAGCCTGGCTCCTGGCAGGGCTTCGACTAACGACGATGGAATTCATTATACAGCAGGAAACACACTTGCTAAATCATTTGCTAGCTACTTATGACCCAGTCACTCAAAGACATTTTCACACTCAGCACCCATCGATAGGAATGGGGACTTAAATATTTTCGGAGTTCAGACTCCGCTTCTGAGATTAAAAGAAGTGGTCCCACTTTTAGCTGTTGAGCCTTTACTAATCTCAGATTAGTTTGAAAGATTAATTGCAGAACATGTGCATCTAGCTAGAATTTATTGTTTATTCATATCTTCAATAAAATTATGAAAATAAAAATAAGCTAACCCCTGCAAATTACATACCCACTGCATAGCAGGAAAACAACAGTCCTTTCTGCACTGGTCTTCTTTCCCTATCAGCACGAAAAGGCACTAGAGGAGTAAGCAGTGACAAGCCCTTAAGCTTTAGTTAAGGCAAGGAGCATAAATGAAAGTTTGCTCGACTTCTGTGAAAATACAGGCTGCAAAGAGGCTGTTACTATAATCCTATCCAGCCTAAAAATGTAATTTCCTCACTTCGAAGGCTGGTTGGAGCTGCTATTCATGTTCCAGCCCCCAGCCAAAGCCCGATCTCTCACCAAAGGCAGTTTCTAGACTGGGACTCAAACACTGGTTTTATTGTCAGGAATCAAATGGAGCCATCAGCATGTGCTGAAAGTTGCGGCAATCAAAGCCTTCCCACGGCGCCGTGCTATCTCGCACCCGCCACACGGCTCTTGAAAGGCAGGAACACAACCTTGGTCCGTATCAAAGCACTGAGTCAGGGGCCTGGGAAGCCTGGCCAGCCACAGCAAAGCCCCCAGACTTCCTTCACACTGCATTACAGATCAAGCGCAGCTCTCTGCCCCTCCAAACCTGCTAACAGCCAGAGCAGAGTCGCAGAAAGACTCCAGACAGGCTGTTGGACAACTCCTATCAGCAGTGCCCTCCCTTCATCTCAAATGAAGATTATTTCACTTCCTGAACTTTCCAGCAGTTAGAGTCTGTTGGGGCACTTTCAGTTAAAAACTTAATTCTTGCAGCTGCCTTCCTAAAACTCCCTCACTTTTAGGAAGGCTGAAAAAACTTGATTTTTTTTTGGGGGGGGGGCTGGGTTTGACTGCTTAAGGAAACAAGACTCAGAAATGGACCTCCAAGCTTCTGCTTTGCTTTCTACCCTAAGGGAGGCCACTTACAACAGGTGCTACAGAAAGCTGCCAGGCAGAAGAGGTGAACCCCATCCCAGTAAACCAGCAGATTCATGTAGAGGCAGCAAAACACCTTGCTGAGGAGTCAGTGTTATAACAGGGCTCCTGGCTTCTCTGAACAACGTAAAGCTCTTTCACATCAAGAGATACAGAACAGATAATCACTTGAAATTAAATATTTACACGCTGGACCTTTGATTTACCCTCTCTTCCTACACAATTAGAATAGTCACTGTAGGATGGAGAGGATCCTAACAACTCTTAAGCATCAATCAGACCCTCCTTACTTTGGTGGTACCTCCTTTCCCTGAGCTCTGAAGGGGGATGCTGTAAGGGTTCCCTCTTCTACAGGGAAAGGCAGGGGGATTCTGCCACAGGCTGGGGGACTCTAAGGGTCTCCCATGGCCAGAGCAGCCACCTCTTAACCTCCACATCAGCACAGCTGTAGGGGAGGTGATTTTGAGTTGGTGTGAGCCATACAAGCATGATCTGCAGGCAGCAGTTTGGGAAAGGCAGGGAAAGAATCTCAGCTTCATTCCGGATGCAACACTGATGTTACAGGAAGGTGTTTGGCCTTGAAGTGGTATTTATTCTTCAGGAAGGGGGGATTGCTATAGGAACACACAGAATTCACCCAACAGGACAGTTGGAGTTTTAAAACTTCACCACTGAACACCAGCATGTGCTAAAAGGGATCATGTAAATTAGCACCAAGCCTGTTGCCTCAGGAAATGAAGATTCCTTGATGATCACTACAAGTGCAGAGACACTAAGTCTACATCAGCAGCCAGCTGCAGGAAAGGCACTCTCCAACCCACTCCATGCAGTTAATGAGATTCGGCATAATTAGCTCTGTAAGAGATGTGAAACTAATAAACGGAACTAGCCACTGAATCAGTAAATAATTATTTTTCTGCTTTCTTCCTTTTGGTTCTCATGCTGCTGGAGTAAGCATTGATTTTATGCTTGAGATGAGGTGGCATCCATCTGCCTTGGGACAGTGCAGGGCTGCGAGCAGGCAGCACTGATCAGAGGTTACCCAGCACCACAGGGTGTACACCTGAGGAACAGCCAAGCCTCAGACACCCTCTTACAGAGCCCAGAAAGCCTCAGGAAAGTTTGTGGGTTGAAAACTCCTGAGGAAACCAGGGTTGTTCAGTCTAGAGAAAAGGAAGCTGATGGGAGACCTTCTCACTTTCTGAAAGGAGGTTGGTGCCAAGTGGGGGTCAGCCTCTTCTCCCAAGTAGTGAGCAACAGGACAAGAGGAAATTACCTGAAATTACACCAGGGCAGGTTTAGATTGAATATTAGGAACAATTTCTTCCCTGAAAGGGTTGTCAAGCACTGGCACAGGCTGCCCAGGGCAGTGGTGGAGTCACCATCCCTTGAGCAATTTTAAGAGACTGGTAGATGTGGTGCTTGGTGGACATTTAGTGGTGGACTTGGCAGTGCTGGATTATCAGTTGGACTTGATGATCTTTAAGGTCTTTCCCAATCAAAGTGATTCTATGGTAATATTTTGCACTTGGCTGGTAAATTTACTGCCCAAATGTCTTAAAAAAATGAATCCATCTTATAAATTACAGACTAATTACAGAGCAGGTGAGCCAACCCATCATGCCCATGGAAGCAGCAGCTCCCAGAGCTCCTGGGTCAAGGCAGCCTCTCAGAGTTGGTGCCTGGCTGAAGATGGGGATGGTGCAGAAACCCTTTTGTGTGGGTGTGTGAACTTGGGGGGCTCCCACAGCTGGGGGGGAGCAGCCACCCAGGCAGCACAGAGCTCTGGGGCTTTCAATGGGACTCACACTGCACACAGGGGTGAGCACCCAGCCTCTGCTCCAACAGGTACTGTACCCACACTGTGCAGACAGATTTTTGCATATTTACCACAACTTCTGTAAACAGCATAAGCTTGCTAATAATGGTACAGAACAGCAGTTGCTGCTCCAAGTAAATTAATTAGAAATGGCATTACTGTAATCAGATTAGTCACCATCCCCCTACGTCATAGACTGAGACAGATCTTGTTACCAGCCTTGCCAGGTTTGTTCACTCCTTTTTTTCAAACTCCATTAGAAACACACTCTAGCAAGTTCATACACAAAGGAGGATCTGCAGTGCTAGGTACATATTCAGGACTAGTACAAAATTGTTTTAAAACCATAGCAAGCTTGGCAAGGCCAGTTCGTTCAATGTAATTAATCTGTGATTTTAAGAGCTGCCCCTTCTCACCAAAGATGCTCCCCAAAGGTCTCGGTCCCTTCGGAGCAGGGTCACACATAGCTGAGCTGGTGCTCAGCACAGCAGGACATGAGTATCCCAGGAGTCCAGGGAAGCAAAGCCTTCGGAAGCAGTCACCCCAGGGGGACTTGAAACTTTGCAGGGGTCAGACTGGGTTTTGGTGCTTTCCCTTCCCTGGCTGCACATTGCCAGCTCCCCTCTCTGTTGTGCCATGGGGAGAAAAAGCCCTTCCTCACCAGGGGCAGGGACAGTACTTCCTTTCTAAGAAGTTGCACTACAAGAGCTAATTACAAAAAATTAGCAACTCTCCTCCCTTGCCTTTCATATTTCCTCCACAAACAAGCTGACAATTCAATGCTTGCTGCAGACACATCTCCCTCGATATGGCCGGCTGCAAGAACTCAAGACTAGGGGATCAGCCTTTCCCCTCCCAAACCACTGCATCAGCTGAAAATTAGTCATTATACAGGTTGGCTTCTCACTTGCCTTCTGGGGTTTGAACTTGAAGCTCTCAATTTCTTCTCAACTGCAAGAATCAGGAATTAAGTGAAACTTGGAATTCAAGACAAAGATCACTTAACGCTACAGAACTGAAAAATACACCTCCAAAGACCTATGGCTGTAGTTACAAGGGTCAATACTCCAAATCTTAATTGTAATAATTGTAATACCATTTCACTTATGGTAGCAACACAGGTTTGAGCACAGAAATACCTATCACTTCAGACTATTCAAATTCATAATTTATCAGGAAATCAGGTTCCTGGTGGTCATTAGCATTAATTATTCTGAAATGCCCCACCCTCAGAAGTGAATAAAGATGTGTGATACACCAAGCAATTCACTGATACCATATCTGCCTGTCAATTAGCTGTCTGCAGCAGAGAGCATTTTAGTTAAATAGAACCAAAAAACTCTTTTGAAGTTCTAAGAAAATAGCCAACAAACAATTGTCAAGGACAGTTCAAACACATCTGTGCACTCACTGCATAATATTCATGTGCTATTACACTGTTGTTGATTATGATAAACGAAACTAGAGATCAAAAGGAACAATAGTCTGTAATCAAGGATATCTGCATAATAGTTTTCCTGAAGGATGTTTGTGCAGGTGAGAAAGGAGTAAAGCATTGTTTCATCAAATGGTAATTTCCCTGTATCTCAAAGAATGAATCCCATTTGCTAGTCAGGGCATAATTCAATTAAAGGGGAGAATCCTCTGAGAGGGAATGAAATCTGTTTGACTGGGACGCTGCAAATCACAGCAAGAAAGAAAATGGCATTTGGTCCTGACATTATGATTTATTTCCTACTCAGTATCTTGTAATTCCTACAAGATAAGCCAAGACTAGAAATTATCACGTGTATATGGGGGTTGTGTCTGATCCTCTTTATTTTCTGTTCTCAACTGCAGGACTGCATGTTTCAACCTTATCTTTTAAGAGGCCAGTAAAATAAATGGTAATATTTTCACAGAGGCAAAGCAACTCTTGCTCTGCACCCAAGGTGAGATCAGCTGGTATAAACCCACCCCATGGATGCAGAGGAGATTACAGGGCTGCTCAGAGCCATGCCAAGGAGATCCTGCCCCAGCGTTGCCCACTCAACACATACCAATTCTTGAGGCACCTGGGGAGCTCTGCTATCTTCACTCCTCATGCCCACCTGTTCCAGCAATCCCTCTGGAAAGAGCAACCCTGGGCCAGAGCCCAGGCTCTGGAGCTTTGGGGCTGAGCAGCACCTTCCTCTGAGGAAGACCTTACCCCCTAGGTGTTGGCAGCTCACCAGCAGCACTGCTGGGTTCAGTCATGATCATCCATCAGTACAGCTTTGACCTTGCTCACTGCTTGCACCCACTAAAGAGTTGCTCCAAGACAAAGGGAGATAAACACCACTGCTCCTCTTCACTCTTCAGATGTCTCATATTTAGCCAGGTCCAGCATGGGACCAGTATGCCATACTCCCATCAACCCTCCTGCTCCTAAACCCATAGGAGTGGAAGCCAAACAAAGAGTTAATGTAGCCAACCTGACCTCCATTAAAAAACAAGTTCAAGTGAATATATGCCAACTCTGAGCAAAACAAGTTTCCTACAGCCGTGGCAGGACCGTGTCTGCCTGAGGACTGTGCCCAGCAGCAGAACTGGAGCTCGCTGAGGCTAAAGAGTAAAGGTCAGCAGTAAAACTCCAACGCAAGCTGCCACTGACGCGAGGCCACCATCAACTAATTGGGTTCAAAAAGGACACATCGCCCTCCTCAGACTTGCCAGAATAGCACTTGTCTCAGATTGGGCTCAGATAAGAAATTAAAGCCCCCATTTAACATCTCTGCACACAGTATGGCTTTGTAAAGCAGCATGCCCTGGGAGGCTGCCTAGCTGGGGACATGCCCTCAGCCCTGCAGAGACCTGCAAAGAGAAGCAGGAGGAAAGGAGGCACATGGGGTGCCAGACACCCCATCCCAGTGGCCAGCACTACACCCAGCAGGTCTTAAAACCTAGCACAGAGCTCTGATGTACTGGGGACTGCAGAGACTGCACCTCTGGAAACACCTGCAGTAAATGCCCGTTCCAGCTGAAAGAAAGAAAAGGAAAAGCAAACCTGTCAGGCTCCCTGCCTCTCCTCCAGCACAGCCTGCCAGCCCCAGCCAGGCTCCCCAGGGTGCCCAGTACAGGAAAACCCTCAGCAACTAGGAAATCACAAGATAAGGCTGTCAGTCATCCTCACCAGCTGAAACCCAGGCTGAGGAGCCCTGCCTGGGTGAAGCACCATTGTCTGCCAGCCCAGGGTCGCTGCCACAGCCAGCCACGCTCTGCCTGCCCGCATTTTTCTCTACTCCCTCGGCACCAGCCTTTAAGGGAACCGTGGCTCATCTCCTTGGCCACCAGCAGGAATGCCTGGGCTGGAGGATGTGTTGTGATGCCTTTGCCCTCCTCGGGAAGGATGTCAGGCACCCCTAGTCTGCTAACAATTTGTGAATTCATTAGTCTGGCTAATGTAGCTCATTTCTTTTGCTGTTTATTTCACAGCCGCCTTTTTCACAGCAGTGGGGAGAAGCCATGCACAGTATTCCCAGCAACACTTGGTTACCTTCGGAGATTTTAGTTAATTGACTCTCCTCCCCCTCCTAATTTGCTTTAAGGATCTCAAAGTTTCCCCCTTCCTGCCATCAGGGGAGCATCTTTTCCTCTCCAGGCCCTTGCTCACACTCCAAATTCCCAAGCTCGGGTAAACAGACATTTATTCCAGCCTGTCAGCAGGCAAGAAAAGCTAATTAAAATATCTGTAGCACTGCTGTATGGTATTACAATTCTCTGCAGTTGGATCAGAACGAGATTTGGCCAAAAAAAGTTGTATTTGAATTTTTTATTTTATGCCTTTCCCTTTACTGTTACAACTTCCCTTAACATCTCTAATTATCATAAAAATGTCACCGCTCCACATGTCTCTTTTCTTGTTGCCTCAGACTTTCCTGAGGAGTTGTGTGCCCATACAAACAGTCTGATTTGCAAAGCCCCCTTGTTGAAGCCTGTTTTTTCCTAAGTGCACTAAGAAATTTATTAAACTCTGTTTCCAGCTCTGCTTGGTACGGATAGGCTGGGAAGGCTGCAGCAGAGAAAACGCCACCTCAATATGAATCAGAGGAAAAGATAATTTTGAAAATCATCATGTGCTTCACATTTCACCCCACACTGCTATCTGCCCGTGTTGTTTCCCTCAATGGCTGTGTAAAGGAGCACTTCCAGGAGGTCAGTGGCAATGAACTACAAACTTGCACGTGGTGTGGTACGCTGGGAGATGCGGGCATACTGAGTTACTTCAAGTTTTACTCCTGAACTGAAAGTTAATCTAAATTCGAGAACAAAAGCATTCCTATTTGTCCTTGCATGTCAAGGATTACAACTATTGAAAGTGTTTTCTATTATCGCCTTGTCACTTTCTCAGCTTCTTAATCTCCTCCTCTCTGCCTCCCTCTCGCTGGCTCTCCCACCACCCCCCAGGGATGCTCTGGCAGAGTGGCCATCGGTCCATTCAGCTCCCTAACGAGATAATTCAAATATCTAAAACCTTTCACTAACAGATTTTTGACAAACGTGGGTATCTAGCAACATGAGCAAAGGCAAGTGCTGCAGATCACACGTGCATTTTTTTCAACCATCTCATTCCGATCTCCAAACACCTTTCTGTAATGAAGGTTTCCCTTTTTACAGAATTTAACACTCGTGTGCTGACAGAATAAGGCAAATCCTGCAAACAGCCAGTTTTAAGACCCCCCGAGTGTTTCGGGAACTTGGGCACCAATGTCACGCGCACTAATAGCTGCTGACATTAGCCAGCAGTGCAGCAAACAAGCACTGTGTGTCCATCAGCCCCTGAAAACCATCGCCATGACCTGGGAGAGAGACAGGAGACATTTAACACAGACTCTGATGAAGTCACCATCGAGCATCGTTATCTCAGAGTGAAAGAAAAACAGTTTGTTTTTTAAACCTTCAGCCGAGGAATTGAGTGTTATCCCCCAGCTGACACAAGGAAATCTTAATGCAGCTATTATCTGAGAGCCAACTGATTTTGTAGTTTGCAAAATTAATAGTATTTAGCCTGCTAGTTTCCGTAGTAACCAGCCCAGCCATCCATCCCTGCCTGCCTGCGACAAGGTCTCTTAAGCATTTCACATAGTACTTATCCATTTTCTTGCTCTCACCTCACTCTCACCTTTACTTTCAGCACAGAATGCAACACAATCCATTGCCACTAAAGACTAGGCTGAGAGTCAGATTAAAATTATCCCTGTTTGCCCTGACCTCTTTTCTCTGCAGGTGAGAGTGTCCCCATTCAGCAGCTAAATGAAGCAGAAATGATGGAGTGTTTGTTTTCCCTGACTTTTCCTCAGCTTGCCAGTAAATTTACAGCCACGAATATGAAGTGTTAATTTAATGTTCCCACTGAGCATCTCATTGTCAACAAAGGCTTCAAACCATAAGAGAGGAAAAGGTTAGCTCATGCAGAAAATGACCCTTATGGTTTGATTGTCTTCTGGTCCAGACTAGCAGCAAGCAAAAAGCTAAGGGCTTTGACTTCCAGCTTAATGCATTTGATGGCAATAAATGGAACCTCTCTACCTACTCGCAAAGAAAGAATCACCTGTAATGCTCACTTATTTGTCTGTGGAGGCAATCTCCACAAAACCAAAAGGGAAGAGGGCCTCTCTCCTCGCTCCCACAACTAATTTGACAGAACCGAAAAGTTAAACCCTTCATTATCCCAAACTTAAACGGAAGGGGTTTGCTTGCTGGAGATTACAACAGAACATTAACAGTGGCATGAACCATGAAATTGCTTTCTTCACCTGGTGCTTCAAAACTTTAAGGCCTCGGCTCTGGAGACGTGCAAAAAAGTTCTTCCAGCAAGAAGTCACAGAAGGGAGAAAAAAATTAAGGTTTAAATAATCAAAAGCCTTTTTGGAATTTTTGTGGCAGAATTATACATGCAAAAGGCTTTATTCCCAGCACGTTATCTGGTAAAAGGAGCTTAATACTTGCTCTAAGTAATGTTTGGAGAACTAATTTACAGACCAACCAGAGCATGAGCAAGAGTGTCACAGTATGCTTTTTACTAAACTAACCCTGTTTGGTATCTTTAGGAAAAAAGAAACCCTGATGGTGTTGTGGAATAGTACATAAAAATTAATAAAAAATACTTGAGTATCAGATTTTTTTTTTTAAAGCCAGATGGAAATAATAAATGCTTACACATACAGAGGTGGACTATTGAATGAGAAGACAAGTTAATTCAGCAGCATTTTGTATCCCTGCAAAACCCACTAATTAAACTGGCAATTTCACAGGCTGCTTGCATTCATTCTGAGTAGAACCACACTGGTGGTTTTTTTTAAACAATAAGAATTATTTTAATATATCAGAGCCATCCACCACATTAAATTAGTCATTTACTTATGATGAACCCACGTGTTCTGCATTACCAGAAGAAACACCCCAACACCCCCCACCATGGCAGAGGCAAGGTGCAGTGAACACAAGCTGCAACACCTCCCAGTACACCACGGGACTCGGGGTGCTTGATGTGCTGGGCACTTTAATGCATTTTAACGTGTCCAGCAAAGCATTGCAGTTGACTGAACCAGAAAAGCCTGAAAGCAAATCAGAGCGTACAGCAACAAAACTGTCTTTTTGTTCTCCCTGATCACACAGGGCTCCTATTCATCCAACAAATAAACCGCTTCCTGTTAACATTAGGTATGGCCTGAACCAGAACACCAAGATGTTACAGGACCTACACGCAAAACAGAGACCCAAACAGGATGGGACAACGGGACCAACCGAAGGGGATCCAGGCAAACCCTCCAGGCCCAAACTCACAGGCTTGAAAAGCCAGCTTTACATCATTTGTGTTTCTAAAGCTAAACAAAAGCCTCTACTAATAGCCAAAATGTAAAAAATAAACATCCCAACCCCACATAGAAATTATTAGCTAAAATCCACAAAAATGTGTTTCTATGAGCACAGAACACAGGTATATTTTGAAAGCCCTATATTCAGACACAACAATTTGTGTTAAAACCTCTTGAATTGCTACCATTTTGACTTCCATATTCTACTTGTATTCAAATACATAAGTAGGAGAAAATGTCACCAAATGTCACAGCCATGTTTCCAGCCCATCTCTTACCTGTACCAAGGCAGACTGGTATTTCAGAGGTCAGAGCTGAAGCCCTGGGGTTCCGTCAAGGACCTAAATTACCTCAGCGAGTTTCTCTAACACACCCAACTGACTGTTCAGCTATTGGGAAGCAGCCCTTCATGTCCCACATGAATATCATTGAAATCGCTGCCCCAGGAAAAGCCAAGCTGCTTAGGAACAGGTGAAGCTGATGGGTCTTGCAGGGACATGAAATCATTCACAGATAACAGTGGAAATTGAATTCAAGAAGTCCCTTTTACTTGTATTTCCTTCAGTACTAAACTGGCACAGAATTAGGCATATTGAATGTGTCCCTTTTTTTTTAAAGTACCTGCAAGAAATACAGGCATGTTTGAAGACAGACAGTTGCTTTTAGTTAAAAATGTATTATTCAGTGTCTGCTGAGATGTGTTCAAAACCACCATGCTAGAGTTCACTAACATTATACACAAACCCACCCTGCCTTTGGTAACCATTTGCCAGTCGCATTGTCAGTTAACAGTAGTCATTTTGAAAGCAGCAATTCATTCTCTACAGTCCTTTCTTAACACAATTTTCAGCCTGCAATTTAGATGATAGGAAAATTACAACCCTGCTGCACTGTATTATGTGATATAAATGTTATTACAATTAAGCCATTGAGGAAAAATCCCAGAAAACAAAAACGCTTCGTTCACACTTTCTCCTTATTCTTTCCCCAAAACTCAAGCAGTTGCCAAAGAGGAAGAAGTGTTTCCCTTAGGAGAAGGTGCCTGCAAACAAGCAGAAGCTCAGAAGTAATGCAAACCCATAGCTGATGTGTTGGGGTTTTTTTTCCAGTTCCTCAAGTTATTTGCCCAGGGCATACATGAGTGAGAACAGGCATTATTTGAATAGTGAGGTATAGCCAAAAGCAGTCCATGTACCCAGGCATCCTTCTGGTGATGGAATAAGACATGCTAGGATATCCCAGTGTGGATTTCCCACCAACTACACTGGAGATTTTCACTCCTCACATTCTCAGCATCCACCCAAGATTTTTCTTCCAGCCACAGCTCCAAATGCCTCCAAACTTTGTGCAAGGGAGGGTTTTTATGTACCTGGAACACAAACCCCGGTAGCAAGGCAATGCCTCCATGTCCAGAGCAGGAAAATGGTATCTATACACTAGAAGTAGAGGCATATAGCAGCTAAGCCACACTTTCAGTTTTGGCTCATTTGTTTCTGCCCACACTTCAGTCACAGATAAATAGGATGTGTGTTCTTGTTAAGCACCCTCCACATTAAATCAATCAACTATTTTTAACCATTATTGTCCAGCATGCTGCCTGTCACCAGCCACTGAGTGCATCTTGCAAGGAAAAGATACCTGTGAATGATCTTGGTACTTTTAAAGTAATGATACATACACAATCTTTTTATAACAGCTAGGTTAAAAGCCTAATATACTACCAACCTATATATGGGGACAATTTAATTGCCATGGCAGCTCAGCCAAGTGAGCTGGATTGCACTGAGCACACAAGAACAGACAGGTTCTGGATTTAAAATGCTTGTCCTAAGAAGCCATAAAGTTTGTGCTGAAACATTTATGTTCAATTAGCTCCCGAAGGCTGAAACATCCCAGCTGGCATCAGGAGCCAGTGGTCATGGGAACAGAAAAATCAACATTTTCTTCCAGGCTCCAGCTATCGGGACAAGGCACCAGGGACATAAGGATGTTATGCTTTGAGCTTCACAGAACCCCAGCTAAAATGAATTAATATCTCAAACATTCTTATCAATAAGAGTGCCAAGGAAAAAAATGAACATATCCCAGGCAGATTTCTTCCCCCAGACAAATACCATGATGTGACAATTAGCAATAAGAGCTACTTGGTCCCATGGGGGTGACACAGCCTATTTCACTTCATTTATGGACAATGCTGCTGGTCCAGGCAGACTGGGGAAAAAAGCTTGTTTGTGACTCCAGGTTTGCTTTGCAAACACCTTGCACCTTTTCTTTCACAATCTCAGCTGGGTGTCAAACAAATGCTTAGTTACAGAAATGCCAGCCATATTAAACCATTTCTATTTCACTGTTTCTGAAGAGGAAAAAAATAGAAAAGAAAAAAGAGTCCTAGCATTCATTATTTACTCCAAGGTGCTGTAACCGGGTGAAAACTTGTCTTTTATATGCTGAACTGTGTCCATGAAAACACATTATCTTTAAGTGGGCACTGGAGGAACCGCACATGACATTGACTTCTTCATGCCATCACTAAGACTGGATAGTTCAATCATTTGAAGATTTAAGTGGAGATTAGCACAGACCTTGCCTGCATCTTGTTCTGCCAATTCAGTGCATTTTGGACACGGCTCTTCAGCAGCAAAGCTCCTTACAAAGGCAAAGCCACAAAGCAGCCCTGAACTCAGTCCATATAGAGGACAAGCAGTCGCTTGTGCCCTTTATGAAACCAGAGCAGCTGCTCAGAGTTTCCCAGTGGACCAAAGAAAAGTCAGTAGTGGAGACACTCCAGAAGGCTGGTTTTGCATGTTGGAGGGTTTACCCTGGATGCACCCCTGGAAAAGCAGCAACATCAGTTGAGTGTTCTAGGAAACAGAACATGCAGGTCAGCCTATACTGCCTGAATAGACACCATCATGCAAAGGCCAGCCAGCAAGATGCCAAGGTAGGATCTTTCCCCCTTTCCAGCCTGAAGCCCACGCCAAGACTTTTGCAGAAGCTGGTTCTCAGCCCAGAATCCAGCTGTCCTGCACTACAACATGCTATAGACCACCTTACGCTTGTGCTTAAATGAATTTATCATATACCTCAGAGCATTTTGCAGAACAAGGTGTCTGTCACAACCCACATCCTGGACAAAATCCAAGGCCAGACATGCCAGATCCTGGGGCAGAGCTGCAGTTGTTCAGGTGGCTTCCATAGGGCACCAAGCTCTTTCCCACTAGACTGCAGGTGCAAAGCCTGGCCAGCACCTGAGCAGAAATGCTATTTCCTCATCAGTCAAGCTCCAACCCTTTAAGAAATATCCTGCCTGAGCAACTCCATTACGCAGAAAACCTGAGAAGCAAGACAGTTATTTCTTCCTTTTTGTTCTTTTTTTTTTTTCTTCTTTTTGGGCTCCTAGGCCTGGGCACTGGAGGATTTCAGAGATATCGGATACAATATGTGGCTTCTTTGAAATTCCCTGAGCTTCCAGAAAGGCACAGACAGCTGTAAAAACCATTGGCCACAGATCATTTTGGGTGACAGGCAGGCGACCTGATGGAAGGTCACAACACAACTCCAGCTGTTCATAAGATGGAGAAAGCTTCTTGCAGAAGCTAGGTGCTTACCATACATGCCACTCAAAAGCAGTGAGTACCACTCAATGCTCTCATGGCTGGATCCTCCCCAGCCCTTCAAAAGCCCTGTTTCTTCTGCCACATGCCCAGACAGCAAGGGCAATCCGGCAGGATACAGAGCAGCCACCAGTGCTGCAGCCACACATCCCTAATGGCTCTCTCCAATGTGCTGCCACGTTTGGCTGATTACTTGTGGGTGATCTGAAATGTCAAACTATTAGCTTTGACAACTACTGCCAAGGTTACTATCAGCTGAAAATATTTTTTCAATAATGTAACTGTTTGTAAGTGGAAAAGGTGATGCTTAACATACAAAGCAGTAATAAACGTGAATTACTGAAACAAAACAGAAAAAGCCTTTTGTTTCTAGTCAGCCTTTCCAAGGCACATCTTACCTGGTTTTGAAGGGATCATGTCCTTGCAAGGTAATTTGCAATATTGTAATTAAGACAGCAGAATCACTGAGGACAATAAAGAGGCTTCTACTAGAGTATCCACCCATCACACCTCTAATGCACTGGTACCTGCACACCCATCCTACTGCGGGTCTGTAATCCCTACTCATACAAACACTCCCATCCCCATCCAGGGGTGGGAACACCTGGAAGGAAAATAATTCCTCCTGTGGAGGGAAAGCAGGACAGGGCTCTTCACAACATCTGCAGTGCTGAAAGAAACACCCACCCTGATCCAGGACAGGACAAAAGCAGTCAGCTTTTCCTCAGACGTATTTAACCTGAGCAGTTTCTTCTGGAACACAGATATTTGCCAAGATGGGTATGCTGCTTCTCACTATTATCTGGAAAAGACAATTTGAAAATGTTCCCAGTCAAAAAGAAACCCAAACGATGCTGCATTTAGCTACTGTTATGCTTGATATTCCTTGCAATTTCTTGGAAAGACATTAATTTATTTGAAACATTTTTATACTTCATGTCAGCAACACAGCAGGGAATAATCACCACATTTCAAGCTCGGAGCAAGACTCAGATACAGGGAAAAAATTAAACAAGGATAAGAGCAAGAAACTGTTAATGATCAAAAATATTTTACTGCAGGTTCAACAACAAAGTCTGGAAAAGATAAGTCTGTGCGTGTACTAACATTATATAAAAAAGTGATTATTCAGCCATTCATGGGAACACAGCTATTGATTTGAGTAACAAAGGCCACTATATAAACTGCAGTGGTTTTGCTCTCTTTAGCCTGGGAAAATTGATTTTCTTAAACTTTCCCTTGAACCTGCAGTAGGGTTTTAATCTGAACCTAAAGGAGCCTTTTAAGAATTCCCATAAATTAAAAGCATATCTTTTCAATTTGCACATTTTTGGTTCCCGCTGTTACAGCAGAAACCCAAAAAACATTGGAGAAAGAGGTGGGAGGAAGTGATAATTGCATTTCGCTACAGTGCTACCAATGCATGTTTGCTTACATACATTAAAAATAACATGTAAATATTGAATGTAAGTGAAGCAAAACATAAGACAGTTTAATACTTATGCAAGACTTAAAGACTGAAATTTAGCAGGAAAAGAGAAAGAAAAACTGTAAGAGTACAGTAGATAGGAGGCTCATTACAAATGAACTGTGAGCAAATAGAAGATGCAGAACTGCCAGCAAGCCATCTTTCCACCCTCTGGGCACATTTTGTTCCGCAGACCAGGCACGGAGGCAAAGATACTCAAAACAGCCAATACCAAACCCTTCCGACTTTGTCTTGCTGCAAATGGGTTGCAGATGGAAGCAGCACCCGTGGTGGTGTTGCACTGAGCAGCAGTCCTGCTGGAGAAGCAGCAGGCAACAACAGAAACTGGATGTAGGCTTGAGGCTACTCTGGGTCTGCAATCCCAGCCAGCTGCACGGCCTGTTCCCAAGGGTCTCCCCCTGCCCCTGCATTGTGACCCCCTGGGCTGGAGCAAGGTGGCAGGAGGGGACTTGCACCCAGTCAGCAGGAAGCCCCAGGTGAGAGGCAAGGGTTAAACAGGAACATCCAGGGTGACAAATACCATCTGCTGCAGCAGTCACCAATACAGGGTCTCAGCCAGAGCACTTAACAGTGAGTCTTGGTAAATGTGCAGGTTAAATATTGCAAGAGCACGTGGAGGGGGGGCTTTGGTTAGAACACCAATACATCACTGCCCCAGTGACAGCCGATCTGACCAAGGTGTTCAAGACCTGTGCCATTCCAGCTCCAGGCTTTCAAGGAAACCTTTGGAATAACCAACAATTAAAGGTGAGGTGGTTGCCCAGCCTGAACACAACCAGCAGTGTCCTTGTCAGCATGCCCTGTTGGGAGTTGAGCAGTAGAATAACCTTCCTGAGCCTGCTCCTGCAGGATGCTGGTGCCCCGATTCACCAGCCACATCCAGGCATATGCCACATCCAAGTGACAACAGCATCTGCACCTTGCTGCTCAGAGACCAAGCACACAGCACACCTAGAACTGAGCCCTCCAGAGCAAGAGAAGCTAAGCACAGGGATGCATCCTGCTCAGCACCCACAGCTGACCCAGGCGCCGGTTCACACGTGATGCTGGGGCTGTTTACAGCTCCCGCACACCATCTCCTTTGTGGACCCGCTGAAAAACCCCAGTGTGCAGTACACCACTGCACATTTACATTGTTGTTTTTCCCCTCAATAAGGCAGCAAATGACCTTTATTCAAACAATAATTCCTAAAACAAAACCAAAAACCACCACCGTCAGAAGATCTGTGAGCAGAGAGGGCTGATTTGTTATTTAAGCAGCAGCCAGCCCTGTGTGCTATGCAAACAAAACCCACACTCTGTGTTCTAGCAAGCCTCCTGCTGACTTTGCAACTAATTTTGTTAGCGAGAACACACTGGGCTGACATCAATGCATCAAGGAGAGCAGAGACATTTGTTCATAACTTTGTAACAAACATTGATCAATAGATTTTTGTCCATGTGAGGAGGGAAAAGCCCACAACACACATATGGGGAGATTTTTTTAATGGCACAAAGGGCAATTAGGCACCCAACCTTCCAGTGAAATTAGGTTCCTTACGGTCCTCTGTGCTTTTAAAAGTCTTCCCCTTATGCTCAATGGAAACAAAATCTACTGTCAAGCCTCTAAAGGAGGGGAAAAAAAAATCAGCTGCAACCAAGAGAATGGATAATGGGCCTGCAAACAACATTTCTGAATGTGGCAGAACAACAAAGCCAGGTAAAGGCTCCTTTCAAAGTGAAGGAAACCCTATCCCTATTGCCTATTAGAAGGGCAACAAAGCTGGTGAAGGGACTGGAAAATGTCTTATGAGGAACAGCTGAGGGAGCTGGGGGTGTTCAGTCTGGAGAAGAGGGGGCTCAGGGGGGACCTCGTTGCTCTCTACAACACCCTGAAAGGAGGTTGTGGTGAGGTAGGGTTGATCTCTTCTGCTGTGCCCATAGTGAAAGGACAAGAGGAAATGGCTTTAAATTGCAGCAGGGGAGATTCAGGTTGGACATTAGGAAATTTTTTTCACTGTCAGGGTGATTGGGTATTGGAATGGGTTGCCCAGGGAGGTGGTGGGGTCACTGTCCCTGGAAGTGTTCAAGATGTGTCTGGATGTGGTGCTGGGTGATGTGGGTGAGTGGTGATGTAGGTAGGGGTTGGACCAGATGATCTTGAAGGTCTCTTCCAACCTTGATGGTTCTGTGATTCTATATTAGAGCAAAAAATGTCAAAATAGATAAAACAGTAATTTAGCTATCAAAAAAATTAAGTGTTCTATAAATAGTGGAAAGTGTATTTACTCAGATACATCTCCTTAATGCTAATGCCCATTCCCTCAGCTGTTAGCACCACACCAATGTTGCCAGGTCACATCCAAAATCTTGCAAGGTCTAACATGGGTTACCTGAGGCAGACTATGTCCCAAGAGGACTGAAGTCTAAGTACACAAAGAAAAAATGCAGAAGGTAAACAGAAATGATTTGGTTGAGGTAAATTGTGCAAAACCAAGGAGAAGCACTCAAGTAAGTGGTTCAAGGTCCAACGTCCCATTCAGAAGCTCAGGTTGCACAAATCTCATCCCCTGTTCACCAGCCCAGCAGGATGAGCCACACAAGTGAATTGTGCCACTCCTCAGAGGCTTGTAGAACAGAGATGCTCATTTCTAAAGCTCACTAATTAGCTGCCAGAACTAGCCACCAAGGGATGACTTTATACTACCCTTGAGAGCCTATTCCAGAAGCATAGTTCAGAAAAGTGTCACAGAGGGTCAGTGACTGTGGTCCTCTCTCATGCTCACAGTTAATTTTCTATAAAGTAATATACATACACATTTCAGAGGTGAAACATCAATGCCAGTGTTGGAATTCCTAGCTGCTACCTGTCAAGATGATGACCATTAACAGCATACTCACTGCTGCACCAGGACTCACAGGCATGATTTTCCACAAAGAACTTCCCTTGAAAACCCCCTCGTCTCACCAGTCTTGTAAAAAAAGATAGGAAAGTTGCAAATCAAGTTATGGAGCCAGAGCCTTCCAGCTAGTTCTTTCCAACACTTCATAAAATAGAGAAATCTGGTGCTTGGGTACTTCTTAGCTAGCTGACAGCACTACAGAGAAATACTACATGTTAGTCTGATACACACACACACAAAATGCAGTCTGTGGGAGCTAACAAATGCAAACTTCAGTGGAAGGAATAATTACACAGCTAATTTAAGAGCGGGTATAGAAACAGCTCAACTGAATGTAGGGAAAAGTTTTTATTCAAGGAGAACCAACACCTGTTCCTCTTTTGGAACTGATCTACTGTTTTTAAATGGAATCAGGAAAAGATTTTTTTACCCAGAGAGTAATTGCACACTGGAACAGGCTCTCCAGGGCAGTGGTCACAGCACCAAGCCTGCCTGAGTTTAAAAAGCCTTTGGATGATGCTCTCAGGCACATGGTGCAACTCCTGGGGTATCCTGCAAAGATACAGGAGTTGGACTCTATGATCCTGGAGGGTTCTTTCCAATTTGACATGTTCTATGATTCTGATTCTATGATAGTGTATTTACTTAATGCACAGCTAGATGGCAGAGAAGCACAGAGGAAACACCTGAGCCTCCTCCCCTAGCTGGGGCAGCACAGTTATCCCACAGCAAGATCCAGGAGGGCTCCCTTGATTCAGCTTCAATTACTCATGATGCAAACATGCCCTTAGGCGTGTGAAACAAGTTGCTCACCTGAGCAGCCTGGTATTTCTGCAGACCCCCAGCTACTAACATTATGGGTCTGTTCAAAGGGAGCTACAGGACACGGTTTGATCACGGGTCTAAGCAAAATGTTATCTAAGCATGTTTCACCTGAGCTCCAGCCAGGTTGTGCCAGCACTGTTAGATTTAATTTCCATGCCCAGAACCGCTGCCTGAGCCCAGGTGGCTCTCTGAGACCCTGTATGCCCTTTGCCTAACAAGCTCATCAACACTTTGGAGACAGATTCCTCATACCACATGCCTGCACAGCACTTTGCACTGCAATGTGGCTGTCCTGACACCTTAGATGCAAGGATGCTGCCAATAAACAAACTCGTCTTTAAGGTGACCTCACATTTGAGGTATGTTGACTCCTTCAGTAAGAAAACAGCTGTAAAAGTGAAGCAGCTCAAACCGAGCATGACCCAGGGAAAGCACCCCTGCACAGAATAGGCTAGGACTACCAGAAATAAACCCAAGGAAGACAGCATTTTGCTTTAAGAGCTATACAACAGCAGCCAAGTGGAGAAAAGAAATTAAGCACATCTTCCAAAGTTTACTCTTGCAGCCTAACTAATAGTTCATAGCACTATTTACTTGGCAAGTATTTGTGACCTTATTTTTCCTTTGGAAAGAGCATGCTCAGATGATCACCTGCTCATTAGCTGGCTCCAGGAGCAGGGAAATGCCACACAGACCCATGTCAGCACTATCCAGCAGCTCCCCATGCACAGCAAACCACTCAGGGAAGGTGCTCTGCCTGGGCTGTGTCCCTCCTGCAGCCCAGTGACATTTAGCTGGGCTCTGTAAGCTGCACAGCTAGTGAACATCTCCCTGTCAATCTCCCACACCACATCTCTGGGGGTTTGCAAGAGCCAAGCTCACAGGAGCCATCCCCTCCACAGTCACTAACAACCTCCCTCCGCTGCCTATTTCCACAAAAATAGCAGAGCTCCGTCTCTTTGAGACCAGCTCTGCTGCCAACTTTGCCTGGAACTGGGTGAGAGGAGGACAAGATGTCATCAGCTGCAGGCACAGCAAGAATTTAAAGTCCTTCTTGATAAAAATGAGTTCTCCTAGCAGTTTTGAGCATTTACACAATCATAAATATTTACATTTTTTATTTATAAGAATCAACATAGCTGAAAAAAATAGCTGGAGGGAGCTGACAAAAGAAAACATGAATGTTCCATAGATTAACTAGACAAGTACTTGCATCCTGCCTTGATCACAGCATCAGGTGCTCAGCTCCAGTACACCAGCATATCCACAGGACTGACACTGGGGCTATTCTGGCTTGCACAGGCTGAGGATCCGGTCAATGAAGCACTAAGCAATATCATTCATCATAAAGCAAGGGTCTTTGGGAGCCCTATATATGCATTTACTCCAGAGCTCCTCGCTGCAGACAGAAGCAGCACAGTTCATGCAGTCATCTGGCCCTCACCAGCCTGGCTGCTTTAGCAGGAGGACAATATGTATTCTCCCCTTATGCTATTTACTCACAGCTACAGATGTTGACATAACAAAGAGCTAAAGACAGACGGACAGAAGGGGAATAGTGTTGCAGTGCAGACACTAAGGGCTCTATTCTTCAGAAAAGAGCCTCTGACTTCCCCATCCAGCCCCACAATTCATTTGAAAATCATCTGGGCTGGTGAAGCTTGCTTTCCTCTCCTACAGGACACAGATGAATGTAAGTGAACATCATCTTTGCTGTTTGTTTCTGTACTGAACTGAGCCCTTATAAATCCACAGAAAAAACAATTGTTTCAAATCAAGTGGCTGAAGCTCGTGGATGTGTCGGGCAGTGTGTGACTTCGCCTCCAGTTGACCTGCCCTTACCTAGGAGCTGTGCTGGGAAGAGCATTGCTTTTTACTAATATTATCTTTAGAGAGCCAGATTGAAAGGGCTGCCTTTTTCCAAAGGAAAAAAAAAAGTGCTTTCTAGGAGCAACACCTTACATTTTCAAAGCTTTGCAACTACACATAGAATACAAACATTTTGAAAAACATAATCAGAAAAGCTGTGAAAGATAAGAGCAGGGGTTAGCCTGGGCTCAGCAGGATGGGTTTCAGTGGCCCATTCTGCTGTGGGGCTGCCCAGCACAGCAGCAGCACACCCTGGTCCCAGTCACTGCATCTTCCCTCATGCTGCCAGGAGACTGCTGCAGCAGGGTGGGTGAACCCAGAGCTGCTTTGTGAGTATTTCCAGTGGATTTGGAGAGAGCTTTTTGGAATAGGCTGGTGGTATTTTAGCTGCAAGCCCCCAGCACATCTGCATAATGGTCAGAGGAGCAGAAACGCTCACAGAAGGTGGCCAGTGCTGAATGGCCAAAGATATATCAGCAGGGCTTTGTAAAAATCATGCTTCAGTACTGCTCTCAGATGCTTGGTGGTGTTCTCCACATAGTCAAGATAGAATCATAGAATCATTATGGTTGGAAGGGACCTCCAGGATCATCAAGTCCAACCTTTATCCCATCATATTCCTAACCATTAGACCATCAGACCATGGCCTCAAGTGCCTCATCAACCCGTTTTTTGAACACCCCCAGGGACAGTGACTC
>VZRW01003039.1:185882-205283 GCA_013398125.1 Aegotheles bennettii
AGCAATTTGGGAGAAGAGACCAACACCAGCCTCACTACAACCTCCCTTTAGGTAGTTGTAGAGGGCAATAAGGTCTCCTCTCAGTCTCCTCTTCTCCAGGCTAAATAGCCCCAGTTCCCTCAGCTGGTCTCCATAAGGTTTGTTTGCCAGACCTCTCACCAGCCTTTTTGCCCTTCTCTGGACTCGCTCCAGCACCTCAATGTCCTTCCCATCCTGCGGTGCCCAGAACTGGACACTACTCAAGGTGTGGTCTCACCAGTGCCGAGTACAGGGGCACCATCACCTCCCTACTCCTGCTGGTCACACCGTTTCTGATACAGCCCAGGATGCCGTTGGCCTTCTTGGCCACCTGGGCACACTGCTGGCTCATGTTCAGCCAGCTGTCAACCAACACCCCCGGGTCCTTTTCTGCCAGGCTGCTTTCCAGGCACTCTTCCCCAAGCCTGGAGCGCTGTATGGGGTTGTTGTGGCCCAAGTGCAGGACCCAGCACTTACCCTTGTTAAACCTCATGCAATTGGTCTCAGCCCATCACTCCAGCCTGTCCAAATCCCACTGCAGAGCCTCCCTACCCTCAGGCAGATGGAGACTCCCACTCAATTTTGTGTCATCTGCAAATTTACTATGTCTTTAAAGCTCTGTTTGTCTCATGCTATTAATGATGCAGGCACTGACCTTGACATTAAGACCATTTAGGAAAGCCCCAGACCCACATCCAGCCCCACCAGGTTCAGGGAACCAAAGCACTCACGCACGGTCTCTTTGCATACAGCCAGATGACTGGAAGCCTTGCTCTGCAAACCAGCTCTCCCTCAAGCACCTTACAAGATAAAAAAGGGATTCTGTTTTTTAAACAGTTGCTTTTTTAAGCTTCTCATGCAAACTGAAGTTCAGATCCCTCACAACTGGTGGGAAAAGATATTATTGCCTGGAACTATGCCCAGAAAGACGCAAAGCTGAGCTTCCTTCTGACTCAATCGCCAGCTTCCATCACTCAGACGTGATGCCACCTGGTGCTCGCAGGCAGTAAAACCAGCCACGTCCCCAGCAGCACCAGGACTTCTGGGCAGAGTTTGGAAGATATTCAGGGGGGAATAAGCAGCCCCCAGATTAGCAAACACGGTAACTCACTGAATTTGTTCTGCCAGAAGATCAACATTCCCCTTGCACTGCATTGACTCAACATGTCTCAATGCTTTACGTTGGGCTTCAAGGAGAACATGGGTAACAGTTAAACTCTTGATTTTGCTAATATCTCCACTGGATCAGGATAAGCAGGTTTTTGACTGCAGACATCTTTGCTGCTGAAGAGCTGTCCTGGCACACCACACAGCACAGCAGCAGCCTCCCACCCTAGAGCTGGTCCTGGAGGGGCCCTAAATAGTCTTTTCAAAGAGCAAATAAATGAGCTGGCTTCATAAAAAAAGCAGAGAACCAAGTATGCTCCTTCCCTCAAAGAACGGGGCTGAGTATGAAATAGGTTTGCTTTGCAAGAATTAACAACAGTGGGTTTGTTGATAGTATTTCCCTAAAAAAGGCATTTCTCCTATTGGGAAGATGATGACTGACCTTTCATCTCAATTTCATCATGTCCATGGTTCCAGCAAGCCAAAGCCAGGGAAGTTTTGCTTTATTCCTCACCAGCAGTCACAGATCAAGAGACTAGAGTCTGGCTCATCACCACCAATGGATGCTTAGTGGGAATTCATGTTTCCAGACACCAGTCCTGTCTTTCTCCACCTCTCCTCAGCCTCTGAAGACAGGCACCTCACAGACAGATTCCAGCCTGGGTGCAGGACATGGAATTTGCCTTCTCGTGCCAAACATTCCAATGCCCCTCTGACCTGCCACTGCCCTTGAACCCTGCCTATTTTTAGCCCACCTTGGCACATCAGAGGTCCGAGCCCCAGGAGCCAGGCAGAGCTCCAGAACAGCAGACGTGGCTAATGCAGGGGATGGCCAGTGGCCAGCAGACCCTGTGCAAGGGAATGCAAGGACAACCTCCTGCAGGCCAGCGGCTCCAACTCACCACCTCATTCCACCAAGATCCCACATCTCTTCCCTGCTGCCAAGCAGTGCAAAAGAAACAGCTGGGCACACAGTGCTCCTGCAGCACCAGGATAACCCAGAAAAAGTGGGTTTGAGCTGCATTCCCTTGAATTTAGCCAGTTTTACCCTCCCCAAAGCAATACAACAGGCAACAAATTCAGTACATCATTCAAGATTGTTTTCCAGCATCCCTGAAGATAATTCAGAGCTGCAAATTGATTTACAGGGGATAAACCCAGAATCATCATTGCTTAAATACTCAGTGTATCAGTAGGTCTTGCTGCACCCAAGAAATGTCCTTCCTCTGCCATGGGTTCCAGTCTGGAAACATTCCCCAAAATCATGGGAAGGTGGAGGGGAGGGGTCAGTGGGCCAAAAGCTCTTTCCACGTCCCATCCCCAGACAGAGCACCAGCAATGCTGAAGTACACAAAGAGGCTGTGTTGGACGATATCTCCAAGCAGGACACCTGCCACACAAGGAAACATTTTCCAAATATTCAATGGGCAACATTGGAACCTAAAGTAAACTCAAATACAAATGTACTGAAGATAGCCACCAGCATGAAAGGAAGTAGTGAGCAGAAAGATGTTCACCCTTACAGGTTTCTTTTGTCTTGCAAAACCAAATTTACATTCTTACACTCGCAAAATCTTTATAAAATAGGAAAGAGGCTTGAAATCTTATACTGAAAACGGTACAAGTGTCAGTGCAGTTGAACTTCAAGGCTGAATAATTCCATCGTCGAGGAGTGCTGCGGCTTTCTGACAGAGCTGAAAGCATTTTTATTTCCTTGTGCACATTGCCACCTAGTGGCTTGCCTCCCTTCCAGTTCCTAGAAAAGGCCCCAAAATTCACGGGTGCCGCCAGAGCACATGCGAAGTTACTTGAAAATACTTTCGTTTGCTTGATCACAACCGGCAGACAGAGAAATAACAGGCTACAAAAATAACACTGCATATAGATACACAGTTCAGAGGTATCTTTATCAGCCTTTAATTGTATAGCGATATTCTCCCTGGTTTCAGTTCATATCATCTATCATTGTGGTAGCAAAAGAAATCAGGGAACTAAAGAATTTTGCACATGGGATTATTTATAAAAGCAGCAACTGCATTTTTTACATTTCTCCTGCTTACCTGTTTAACTTAAACAGGAATTAACAGAGATGTTAGCTGCATAATTATTTGTTTGCAGATGAGGTTGACATTGGTTTACAGAGTACAGACAACCATGTAATTCCTCTGTAGCTACATGGTAATTATTGCGCTATTATAGAGTAATTAAACATTCAAATAAACATTAAAACACAGATTCTGTATGGGAGCTGCTAACAACCATAGGACAGCAAACTAAATAGTAATTCAAATTACAGTGTACTATAGTGGTTACAGCTAAAGCAGGTAGTTAAAGGTCTATCATCCTTTACACTACAAACAATTTTTGAAGCTTTTCTGGCTGCACAAGTGTCTGGCCTAATGATCAAGGAGAGGTCTAATTTTGCAAGTTCTCTCCATTTTGCCATCCAGTTATGCCTCTCCTTTCCCTCCAGACAGAAGCAAATGCACTGTTCATACTGAAAACAGCACAACCACTCTAGAGAAGTGTTCTCCAGAAGACTTTTCACCATAGATGTCTCAGTCCCTCACAAAGCAGAGCCAGAACTGCTGCTGCTGCTCAAGTCAGGGTTACAGCAGCCCTGTGCCATGGCCAACGTCCCCACCAATGCCAGACCCAGGGCAAGCCATGCCTCAGCAGTGCTCTGCTTACCCTCACACAGCTGTGTTTAGCTGGGTAGATTAAGATCAAACCTATTTTACATTCATCTTTTATTTCATCTAGTTCCTGCTTAAACCTAACAAAACTCTCACATTCCCTGTAATGCTGCAATTTAGCAGAATGCTTGTTTTGACATTTTAATTTTGCACAACAACATTGTTGATGCTACAAAAGAATAATAGCCTGGCTTTGCCCAAGTTTGTTTCTTTAAGAGACAAACCTAAATATTAACATACTCATGTCCAACCGTTATTAACTATCCTAAGTGAACCCTACATTACATGTCAAACTATTAAAACCAACATTTAAGTCTCTGCTGAGATGAGAACTCAGCATCATGTATAAAGACAGTACCCAATCAAACCCCAAACTCAGATTTTTTTTAATTTCCACCCCCATATACTTTCTCCATACTGTTTTTACTTTTTTTATGCCACAATAAACATCCACAATAAGAAAAGGGCTCTGTTCAGGAGCAGCCTGAATACAGCAGTTCCTTCCTCAAGATTAAGCCCCCAGTGTCCCAGCAGCACCAGACTCCCAGCTCCATCCTCTGCAGCAGAGCAGCCATCAGCACTCAAATTTGTTACAGGCACATTTCAAGGGGTTCAGTCACTGGCAAACGTCAGGCTGCCAAAACCAAGCTCATGGGCAGATTTCATTCAACTCCATTGCTGCTGCCAGATGCAACTGAAACACCCCCAGCTCATCCCTAAAGATCTGGCACCTGATTCTCAGATCTCACGAAGCTGCAGTAACTGGCGAAATGAGCGAATAGTTCATCCTATAGCATAAGGGATCTGTTTGGTTGAAACACTCTTGTTCATGGTAATAAGGGAACTTGACAAGCAGACTGGAAACTCTATTTAAGCAAAGATCCTCTTACTGAGCAGAGAGGTACATTTAAGAACAAACTGTCCCTTTGCTCCAAACTTCACTAAAATTGTGTAAGTGCATATAAACTCCCATTAGCTGGGATATGAGTGGATTGCAGGCAGGAAGAGATGGGATGTAGTGAAGTCTGCAGGGGTAACACAGGAGCTGCACATCACAAGACAGAACTACCTTAGAGAGATCACCATACACATTCAATAGATACGCTCTCACGAGTAAACAAGTTAGAGTTTTACTCCAAGTGTGCACCCATGCGAGTGATCCAGCTCGGCTCTAACACCTTGAACATTTTTTCTTAAGGATGGCTACACCCTGCAATACAGCTACACGGGAAGTATTAAGGGATCTCTGCCCTGTCGTGCTTATTGACAGGAATACCTGCCCCAAAATAGCAGCTCAATCAATTTAGTCAGCAACTTTAACTGCAGGAGCATTTCTGTTACGCCCTGGTTCCTTATGATGACACAAGACGTCCAAGACGATGCAGAAAAACCCTTCATTTGGGGCAAGTTTACATTATCTGTGGCAAAAGCTTCTCCATAGCTATTTAACACTCATGCAGCATTTTTCCAACTATAGATCTTAACATTTCATGAAGACAAATGAACATTATTAAGCCAAAGGTCATATCATAAATATGATATTATACGTCTATATATCTACATCCAAAACACAGCCATTTCCCTTTCTTAATCTCCTCCAGTGAGCACTTTGCACAGGCTTGATCCTGTGCCTGCTGTGGCCAGAGGAAAGCTCTGCCTCTGTCCCAGGGGAAGCTGGATCCAGGCCCATGCACTCAATGCAAAGGCACAAATTAATGAGAGCAATTTTGCTTGCACTGCCTGCAAGCCCAGCAATTAGCTGTTCTTTATAATAGTTTTCCCTTCTGATCACATGCTGCTATTACCAAAGCTCATGCACCCATTTAAACCTTGCAAAGAAAAATCCCCCTGCATATTTATAGAGGGGAAAGAACCTTCCTGGTGACCAGAAATAAACAGATTTGTTTTGATCATGGCCAGATTACGTCTAAGATGCAAGGGCCAGCTTTACCGACCCTTGGTTCCCCTTACTCTGTTTCCAAATGAAGAAATCCTTGTGACACTGGGAAGCTGCGTAGTTTCAAAAGTGTAATTTTATTACCTCTAGCACATATACTTGTTAAGGTCGGCACCACAATCACAGCTGCTGTTACCCTTATCTAGCTCTGCCCCCTCACTTAGCAACCAGTTTGAGTGTTGCCAGCATTATTTCTGGCTTACCAAGGAAACTATTTCTGTTCCTTGAATTTAATTTCTTAGCAGAATTTAGTTTCTATTTTGTTGCTTTACAACTGCCATGTAAGCCCTCCTTCCCATGCTAATTACGAGGTGTGCTGAAATCTCTTCCTCCCTCTCAGCAGATATCAGCTGTTGAAGGGGCTGAGGCACGACCTCCATCCCTGTGCCTACACTCACATTTGGTGGGGGACACTACTTACTTGTGAGCATACAGGCAAAAAAGAATGTCTTTCCAGATTTTGTTCACTAGCAACTTGGAAGAGACTTCTCAGGAGAAAGGAAGTTTTTAACCTCTACACTGAATTTAAATCAATACCAACGCAGCTGAAACTCCCTGCAGAGGGAGCAGGCTCACCATCCCATCCCATCCGGGGTGCTTCAGTCATTTCAGCAGATGCCAATGGAAGGAACTGCTTTCAGACAAGCACATGGCATCTATCATCTAACTGATTTGCTGAACCTTGCCAACTCTGTCAAGGTAGCTCACTCTTTGAGAATTAAACAGAATTTCTGACACAGGGCTTCAGGTTTCCTTATTCAGCGTCACTAGCATGAAGCACGCCTGCAGATGTGTCCCAGCACACAGAATTCACAGGAACACAGAATTGTTTGGGTTGGAAGGCACCTTAAAGCTCATCATCAAAGTTCCAACCTCCCTGCCAGGGGCAGGGACCCCTCCCACCAGACCAGGCTGCTCCAAGCCCCATCCAACCTGGCCTTGAACACTGCCAGGGAGGAGGCAACCACAACCTCTCCGGGCAACCTGTGCCAGTGTCTCACCACCCTCAGAGGAAAGAATTTCCTCCTAATATCCAATCTAAATCTACCTTCCTTTAGTTTGAACCCATTCCCCCTTGTCTTATCACTCCATGCCCTTGTAAAAAGTCCCTCTCCAGCTTTCCTGTAGCCCCTTTCAGGTACTGGAAGGTGCTCTAAGGTCTCCCTGGAGCCTTCTCTTCCCCAGGCTGAACCATCTCAACCCTCTCAGCCTGATTCATAGCAGAGGTGCTCCAGCCCCCTGATCATCTTCACGGACCTCCTCTGGACTTGCTCCAGCAGCTCCCTATCCTTCTTATGCTGGGGACTCCAGAACTGGACACAGCACTGTAGGGGGGATCTCAAGAGTGGAGTAGAGGGGGAGAATCACCTCCCTCATCCATGATCTTACCAGGCACAGAAGTGAGACTAGCTGGCCTATAACTTTCCCAAACTGCCAAACTTTTATAGAATATTGGTCAGGTAGTGATGGAAACAACAGCATCAGGTCAAAGAACTCTGGGGTTGGGTCCAGCTATCTCATTGCCCCTCCAAGGGCATCCTGCACCAGAATGTGCTAATTCTCCTGGATACCAACAAGACAGGGGCAAGCTCCCTCAAGGGAGATAATTATTTTACATCTTACACCTGCCCCCCACTTCACCCAAGTGGGTACCCAGAGCTGGTGCAGCATTGCAGAGACCTCTTGCCAAGCCTCAGCACACTACAGATACAGGTGAGGTTCACCTGTGTCTTGGTCTCCAGAGCTCACGGTGCTTTGCTTCCAGATAAAGCCAAGGCCATGCCAGGGGCTTCATCACCAATGCCAAGTGGGTGTCAAAAGGATTTATACCTTTTCAGCTGCCAGAAGAGGAGGAAAACGCCTCTGTAACATGAGCCTAAAGCCAGCAGCACAAGGCACACACAAGCACTCACAGCCAGCACTGCAGATGGGAACAACTCATACACGGGGTACAAATGCACATGTTCAGGACCTACTTTTAAACACCAAAACAACCCCTCCAAGAAGCTACCAAGGAGCTTTCTCCAGTCAGCCTAGACTTCTCTGCTGCTCTGTAATGCTTTAGAACTTTTCAAAGCACCAAAACCTGCTTGTACATGCTCTGCAAGTGAATTACAGGGGGTTACCACAGCATTCAGCAGGTCTGGGGGTCTTTCTTCCCCCCAGTCTCACCAGCCAGCACAGGCCATGAGGGCTATGGGGCTCACATTAAGCCTGGGGTGTAAGCAAGGAACCTTCTCCCATCCCAGACCCCACTGGAGTTGGTGGCACCTCTGAGCAAGGTGCTGTTTGCAAATACACACACAGCAAAGGCGCAATGGGTGGTGGCCCAGAGAAGCAAGCAGCAGGTACAGCCCCAGGACCAAGAGAGCAGCTACCTGCAGCATGGGTCCAAGTTCCATCCAGAAGGAGTGAAGAAGCCAGGAGAGTCAGCAGCAGCACCAAACACAGAACCTCCTCACCCAGCACAGCCCAAGTAAGGGGAAAGAGGAGCTGGCCCAATGCTTAAATAGAGCTCCCAGAGCACTGGGTGGGGACTGTGTGGGTGGGAGCCCAGGTGATGCTGGTCAGGGCGGCTCAGGCCGATAGTGTCTGCACTGCTCCCACTGGAAGTCTTTCACCCTGGGCTTTACCAACCTCTGCCTCCTCTCCAGGCAACATAACACGATGGCAAAGCTGGTGGAGGGGAAGGTGGAAATGTAATCTTTTCCCCTAAAATGCAGCTTTCTCTATATTAGGTGTAGCTGGGAAGTACATGCTAATAATTTGTCAAACACTGAACTGAAATTGTGGATAAGAATCATGCTTTTTGTCTAGAAAATTGTTTGAAAATGAAATAGTGTCTAAAACTGTAGCTATTACACAGCACATTATCTTGAAGAGCTTTGGTGTAATTTAGATAAAACACCATATCTCTTATTTCAGAAATGTCAACATCATTCTAAACGTACATGTACTTTTCCATCAGTTTTCTATGAAGACTTGCAACTCCACGAGCTTCGCTCTCCTGTTCTCTCAATTTTCTTTTTAAATTGGCAAATGGGCATTCAATCTTTCAAAATTCCAGGTACATTTTTGTACGTGGGAAAAGTGAATCTTCAGAGATGCCCCTGAATGGCTCCATTAGGTTTGTTGTCAGCCGTGACACGCTACCAGAAATAAAATCTACGCATCTGAATGAAATGGAAAAAATTAATACTGAGCTCCAGAACAAGGATGAAATGTTTCACTTCCCTCCTGCACTCCTGATACTGATGCTGCACTTCATCTCTACTGCTCTGTATGTGGTGCATTGGTGAGGTGGGGTGTGAATTAATGCCCCAAGCACAAGGTCCTCAGCACCAGTCTGAAATAAGAAACTCCCCCAAAAGACTTCAGTGCAGCCAGTGATGTGACCAAACGATCCAGCTGGTTGCAGACGTGTACTTTGGGAAAGGACTGGAATGCAGGAACCCCCCTGAAGAGGTGCCTCCTGTCAGGGCTCTCTCTTTGCTTGGCATCAGGCTCCTGGCTGGGTTCAGTTCATCCTTAAGGACCCTCTGTACATGCCTGGGGCTACATGGCAGCCCCAGGGCCTGAGCTCAGGGCTTCAGTGGGAAGCAGGATGTGTAGGAGTTCGGCATCACGGAGACCTTAGACATTTAGCCCCCAGCACATCCAAACTCTGAGTGTGAAATACAGGAAATTCCAGTTACACATACAAAACACCTTATTTTGGTGGTCAAACTGGCCCAGGCTGTCTGCAGAGGCTGTGCAGTCTCTGTCCCTGGACATACTCAAAAGCCAACCAGCGATGGTCCTGAGCAACCTGCTCTGGGTGACCCTGCTTGAGCAGGGGTTGGACTAGATGATCTCCAGAGGTGCCTGCCAACATCAAACAGTTTCTGTTTTGTTGCTAGTTCATAAGAAAATGTATACAATTAACATGAATTTTATCCATGTTTTGCCATGTCCAACCTCTGATCAGGTTACACAATGGCTTCAGAACCCCTGCTAATTGCCCTCCAAAGGTTCCATACTGTTCTCCCAGGAGAAAAAGCCCTCCTGCGATGGGAAGGGGAAAACAGCTTGTGGGCATAAAATACCATGAAGATGTACCTCCTGGCAAGTGCTGGCAAGCCAAGAAAGAGGGAGGAACGATCATACAAACAGGGCTTTGTTGCAGGTGCATCAGTCTGACTGGGTACCTGCTCCCCAGGGTGAAATGCCCATGCATGCATGCAGCTGGATGAGAGCAGCCCCTGTCATAGCTGGTGGACTCACAGCATGACTGGTTGTGGCTCTGCTTCCTTTGTACCTAAATCAGCAGTTGGACAAAAAAATTGTGATTTTTCCCCCAGCACATTTACATTTTCGTTTACCTCTATGCAGGATCTGGGAGCCAGAGCACGTCACACAGCCCACCACTGTTGGAAACCACCTGGTACTATGGAGGAAAGTTATGGCACCCATTTATCCTAATTAAAACACCCTTAGAATGCATAAAGGTGTGGATTCACACAACTTGGCTGTTTGCTGTCCCAAGCAAAGATGCAGTCACACATCAGCACCTAACCTGAAGTACCTGTGATTGTCTACCACTCTTAACACTGTACTACATGAATAAATGAAGAGGTTTCTAGATTAAGACTGATCAAAAATGCATAATGCATTACCATTCTTCTCTTTTACAAAGACAAATATTTTGTGAGATGAATGCTATCCTAAGTTAAACCTTCAGCTTAGCATTTGGCAATTTCCCATATTAACCATTGTCATTGCCCACCTCCAAAGTGCTGTTGATAACTCTGGGCACTGAGAGGCCACCACCAGCAGTCCTGCTGAGTGAGGCTGGTGAAGCACTGGTGGGAAGGGCAAACCTCACAGTATGCACCATGGTAGGCAAGGGCAGACCCTGGCCAGCCCCAGCTCCTAATGGCACTATGTCCGACATCCCCCTTACCATCCTCCTGCTTCCCAGCACTCGCTTTTCTCCTCTTTATTTCAGCTCAGCTTATTGTCCCTGTTAGGCAGAGAATGAAGAGCAGGCAGCACAGCTTGCACAGGCAGGGACTGCTGGGCTCCTGTGCCGGGTCCAAGCGACAGCCACCATCCCTGCACACACACCAGCAGCCTCTGCTCACCGCTCCTGCATATACAAACGGAATCAAACAAGGGGGATGTTTATAGGGATGCAAGTCTGCAGCTGCAATTTGCAAGTTCATTAACAGTGTTCCTGCAAAGATCATTTTTTTAATTGGAGCCCTAATTAGCAATGAATTCTCATTATTTTTCATTGAAATCCCAAAGCAGCTTTGGCACGTTCTCTTTGTTCTTTTGAAAACAGGGAAGTGAAGAAGCCTAGGGGAGATAAAGAAGCAGCTGATGATATACTAGGGGGGTTGGTTTCCCCTCAAGCCATTCCTTCAGTTTAATACATTTTGCAGCAATTTTACTTACTATTTACAATTTGAAGGAATAAGTATTTCCATAAAGAAACCTTAACTTCATCACGGTTGTTTGCTGCTCTCTATCCTTCCCAGAAAGATGTATCCCTAGGATAAGACGCACCCTGTAATGAGGCTAGGTCCTCACTCAGTCAAAATCTCCACTGACTTCAAGAGGAATTTTACAAGTGTGGGGGCACAAATCCAGTAAGTGGTGATGAGACAATGTCTGCCTTAGAAACAGCCAAACAGCCCCCACAATTACAGCGCGGTGGCTCTGAACAGGGAAATGTTAATCAGATAGAGAAGTCTGCCAAAAACTTCATTAGAACCAATAAGGTCAGGTCCCAGAGTGAGCATCTGGCACTGAGAACCAACCTTGGCACCTTGGGGTTGTTTAATGGGAGCTGCAAGGACTGGCTGCAGCAAAAGCTGAGGCATGGGCTATGCCCAAAGCAATGGGAGAGATGCTTGGCATCACCGGGGGTACCCAGCTCCCCCAGGAGGTGAATCCTCTTTTGCAGAGGGTCAGCTCTCCAGCTGGAGCAGCCAGTACCCAGGACCATGCGGGCTGCGGGGCAAGAGCAGAGGCTGAACCAGTGGAGGGAGGCTTCCCTGCAGCCTGGGAGTACAGGGTCCCATAAAGACTCCAAGTGTTGGCTTGACTCGTTAAAATGAGTATCTGAACGCAGCAGTGTGCAAGAATGAAATTCTACATCTCCTCAGAATTAGTGTTTTGGTATCACCAGGGTAAAACAAGGTTTTCCCTTCTTATTGAAAACTGGCAATTCATCTACACGGGGAAGACCCCATCCCTTGCTAGTTAGAGATGCATTGACACTATTTTCTCAGGTGGGGAAACACAAGGGCTGAGAGGTTATTTATTCCCTGAGCATCCACCACAACTTTTGCCGAGTCTATCACAAATGACCACATTTATGTTCCTATGGCTGTATTGGCCTCTCTAACTGTACAAACAGCTCTTGGAGGCCGAGCTGTGCCTTGCTCCTGAGTAATGCCCCCAGATTTACTAGGCTGTGCTTATCTGACCCTCACACTGCTAATTCTTCAAGAGATGTAAAAGTGAAAAGGAGCCTTTCAAGCAAGTATAAATGTAATTTTTCCTTGGTTCTGGACCCTTTTCATGGCCTGACTACCTTGGAAGGGCCACAGCAGAGACAAGAATCAGTCCCAGTAAATTTAATCACTCAGTTTTATTGCAGCTCATCTCACCTCAGCCCTGCTAACAAGTAAATAATGAAAGAAAAAGATTTGTTTTCCTGGCGGAAGAGCAGGGCAGTGCCTTGTGGCATCTCTCCCTCCCTCTGACCTGCACAGAAATTTCCTCACGTCAGGAGGTGCACCCTACTCACAGGGATGTCACCAGCTGGCTGTCGCCTGCCAGGGCACCGTGGAAGAGAAGCACATCAAGAAATGAGTGACCTTTGCACACTCTGGTAACGAACGGACTTGGCACTGGAAAAGAGGAGCCCGGCTGTTTGACTGTGCCAGTATCTGCTCCAAAACCAGAAATGCTTCGGGCTCTTGGTAGATTTTGAGATTTTTTTTTCAGGGGGATGAATAATCATCACATTGTTTCCACAGTCCTTCTAAAAATTATTTTGATAATAAAGGACCTCCTGTGACATTAAGTACATTTTAATTACAACACTGTCTGTAATGCATATATCTAATTGCAAATAATTATTTTATCATATTTTGTCTGTATGCCTGTTATATGCATCAGATATTATCTTCTGACTCAGTGGTGCAGGTTAATTAAAATTTCTCTTTTAATACCATTTCAAAGCTAACCACATAATTTCATCTGAACACCAGCTGTGTTGGTAAAAATTATTTTTTATTATTTTTTTGTCATGCTTGTCCATGGAGGAAAACCTGAGCCATTTCTGAAGGCTATAATTACTGCGCTGCTTTCTGCAGTCATTTATTTGCAAAAGAAGAAAAAAAGGAAGAATTTGTATAACATCAGTGCCCAGCAGTTGCTTTGTGTGTTTCTGGTTTATTTTGATGTTGTGTTTTTTTCTCTTCCTTATGTATAAGAGAATTTAAGATCTCTTGAGAATTTGAGAGTTTCAGAAGGAGAATTTAAGGTATTACATAGCCATTAGATAAAGTCTGGTTTGTCAGTATGAATTTTACTCAGGGTTAAGACAATCTGGTCATTAATGTTAACAAAGCTCAGCTTAAGGGTGATCCCAGTCAACTGTTTCCTTCTTCATTTATTGTTCCTTAGAGTGATATAGAGCAAACACAACCTGAGAGAAAAATGAGCATACTGTTGAGACAAAAAAAGAGAGCTTAGGTTAAATATATGGCAATATAAAAGCCAAACTAAGAAAGCTGAGCACAAGACGAGAGGAAAAAGAAGACTCTTATTTCATATGGGAGAACACTTGTACTAAAAAACGACCTTTACTCCTTAACCTCTGTGCATTATTCCTTAGGACTAGAAGTATGACTGTCAGCATCTTACTGCTATTTAAGACCGTACCGTTGACATATTCTGCCTGCCTGTTCAGTCAGCTCCAGGGGACACAGAGGAGCCAAGGCCAGCAGGGAGAGGGTTAACATGTGTCCCCCCAAGCCAGGATACAGCTAGGCAGCCAAAGGAGAGGAGCAGGGGCTCCCGGGACCTCCACTGATGCTGGGCAGCAGAGGTGAACGCTGCCAGGAGGAAATTGCTGGAGCTCTACTGAGACCACAACTGACCTTTCCTCTTGGAAAAGGGTGAAGTAAACAACACTTATCTTGGATTTAGTGCCGTTGAGACAAGCAGCACTTTATCTCTGTACCACGGCACATGGAGCAGCGAAGCAGAGTAATGATTTTCCTTCTTTTACTATCTAAGCCATCTCTATTTCTTAGTCTGGTCTCAAGTTGAGCTGAAACACCTCCTTATGGAAAGCTCTTGGCCAGGGCAGTAGGTTATTCTCTTTCACAACTTGCCATAAACCTCTGCGTGCAGTTCAACCTTTTGCAAGCATAGCTCAATCTCTCCTTAGTGGGTAGATATTTTTACTTCATGAAATTTCCTCATTTGCTGTGCCATTTCCTTTTGGAAAGCATCAAGGGATATGCAATCCATGTTCCTTCTATTTTGGATTCTTTTCCATCCATAGACATTAATTCTCTTTCCCTGTATACACAGTTTGAAATTCTGGCAGAAGGAAATCTGACGTCCTTTTTTGACAGTGTTTTTTTCCTATAATTTTTACTATATGAATGCCATTTTAATGCCTCATATGTTGCAATGGTTAGAAATTTTCCATCAGAATTTTCCTAAATAGCTCAGTACCCAGAAGCTCCATTCCCTTTTACTGCCAGATTTCCAGGGTTAGGAACTTGCGAAAACCCAGTTCCCAACTGCTGCTCCGCTGAGGGACACTCCCGCTCCCAGCTTTACATGTGGATTTCAGCATAGTTTATTTCTGTGCCATCACCCATTGTTTGCTACCCTACAGCCTACTGGGAGTTGTGCTTAAAACAGAGCCAGATCCTGCCATCTCTCCAAAGGGCTGTGCCAGTCTCCAAGCCTTGTGTCTTGCTGCTAGTCCCCAGCCCATACGCTAACCTAGACCTGCATGCTGCAGCACAGACCAGTTTCAGACTAAACCAGAAGTAAACCCCTCCAAGAAGGAAACATTTTTGTGTACCAAAGAGTCCCATCTGCTTTTCCGAAAGCAAATATTCAACTCCTATGAAGTAAGTGTTAAATAAGTAACTCATGCTAAATAATTAACTGTTTTCTGGGAAGCCTGTGGTGTGCTCATCTCAGAAGTCAACATGGTTCTTCAGGAGACATCCTCCGCAGACACTGTGCACCTTTGAACTGCTCTTCTCCACCCACCAGATAAGCTGGGCACTGGTTGCACCTCTTCTGACTTCCTTTGCATTGCCAGCCCCAGGACACTTTGGTGTCTGTGTCATTCATTAATTCATCTGCAGCAGGCAAGGGGACAATAAGAAACCCTTCAGTTGCTGAATGAGAGTCACTGGGGGAGATTCTTGGCGAGTGTAAATGGACAAGGCACATCTTTGCTTTCATAAACTCAGTGAAATTCTGAACCTCTGCAGAAGTTGATCCATGGAAAGCCGTTTGCAGGATCCAGAGTTAGGAAAAGTCAGGTGTATATTAGAAGTCAAGCACTAACCATATGGCTTGGAGTCTAAAGCAGCACTTTTACACACGCTTAGTCATATCAAGACTGAGAGAGAGGAGTCTCATTTCCACACGCTGCACGTTGGCACAGTACCAAAGCTCTGCCAAGCCACTGCACACTACACCTAAGTTGGGAAGTATCAAATGAGTAGATGAATTAAGGAATAAGTAGCTAGTGTGCCTTAATGGATGTGTCAGATCAAAGATATGCAACAAGACACAAAAAATAACTTTCTAAATACCATTTGAAGCATTTGATTTGAAGGACAAATAATCAATACCAGCATCCTATGCTAAGGAAATTATTATCTCACCTGCATGTTATTTAGGAGGCAAGGCTCTCTTATTTACTTTTCCCCTACCCTTTCTTCTGGGCTCATTATAAAGTTTTATGTTGACACAAGTAAGCAAAGAAGTTCCGTAATTTAATCTCTGTCATTAAAATTTCAGACTCAACAGGAAAAGTAACCTTGCCTGTTCATCAAGTCCAGTGAAATTCAGGCAGCCGTCTTTACAGCTGCAGCAGCGGGTTTCACCTTTCCACAAAGTCTGCAGCAACAGGCAGTTTCTGACCACCGCCTGCCCTTGTTTACGGCAGGCAAGAAAACAGGACAGAGCTTCCACACCATTGTGGCTAAGGAGCTTAATGCCTTATGAGCACAGAAACACAGGCCAACCCCTGCTTCTCCTGGCCCACTAAAAGCAAGATTAAAGCAAATGAGGCCCATGCTATTTTTTTATTCCTTTGACTATGGTTCTGTTCAATATATTTAGTTACACGCTACGGTAAGTCACTGCTCTCTGACCATGGAAATGAGATTTGTGTCATCCTTCTGATGTGAAATTTAGGAAGTAAGCATGTCTTCAGGGTGATGATAAGCAGATGCCTGAGGTCCAACACATCAGAAAGAAATTTAGAAATTGAACGAGGACAATGTAGCTTGTACCCTCATGTCTTGGGTTAGTTGTCCATGGCAAGCCGAGTGCATAAGGCAAAAGGGCAACACCAACACTGCATGCTTTGCTTCTGCTCCCTCGTGCATCCCTGGCAGTGTCCTAGAGGAGGCAAAGCCCAGCACTGAGCAGCAGTAGCAGGGACCAGCTGCAGAAAGAAGTGGGGCAATGCCTGCTGCACGGCTGTCACTGTTGGTGTGACAAACAGTCTGAAACAGGCTGCCCAGAGAGGCTGTGGAGTCTCCTCTGGAAACACTCAAAATCCACCTGGATGAGATCCTGTGCCATCTGCTCTAGGTGAACCTGCTTTAGCAGGGGGTTGGACCAGATGATCTTCAGAGGTCCCTTCCAATCCTGACCATTCTGTGATTCTGTGTGATTCTGTGACCCTGTTACTCCCTGGAAGTACCATGCTGCTTCTAAGAGACGAGGAACAAAATGCATGAGCTGTGCAAGTCAGGGATACCGTGCCTGCCTGTAGCATAAATGCATATTAATAATTCAGGCTATTCTATTTCACACTGGAAATGTGCTGCCCCTTACCTGCATTGCTTACACAATGAGTGCCTGAAATAGTAACACCTCTAACAGCTCACTGCATACAACTGAGAGGGGCTATGACCAGTGGGCAGGCTTTCCTCTCGGGCAGACACCACAGTGACGTTATTTTCAAGGTCATAATTTTCTCTTTTGCCTGTGGGGCTGTGCTATGGCTTCCCAGAAATCCCCTCTGTATGGGTGTGATGCTGCTATTCCTCCACCAGAGCCAGCAGGAGCAGGGGTCTGTCCTCCATACCACCCAAACGAACATACTGCTAAAAAGGCATATTCCTGTACAAGGGAGTGATTTATCTGAATGAAAACTGAATCCATGCACACCACGGCCGTGCTTGTGTTTGTATGTCCAGCTCGCGTGGGACATCACATTGTGCTGTGACTTTTAAAAATTCAGTTCTGTGATAAGTGATTACTGCTTTGTCTCCTTAAGTGACTGCATTATATAGATTTTACTTCTGATCCTGAAAGCTGAATGACAAAATCTCTTTCAGGAAATTATTTTACCTCAAGCATCAACTTTCAGAAATGCATCATCTGACTTTCTGGGAAATTGCAACTCTTATATTGTTAGAAAATGCAAGTCTCAGGATTTTACAAGCGGTTCCCCTACACAGGCTGAAATTATTGCTGCAAGTTTATTGGGATTTCTGGTTTGCATTATGCTCCATCAACTCATAAATGAATCATCTGCAAAGTTCTATGCTATGATGTTGTAACTAACAGGTTAAAGGTCAGTTGCATGTAATTCTGAGTTCCTAAAGCTATATATTCATTTAGCTGTATTTGCTTACCTAAAACTCGGAGGCGAAACTGTTATATGGGTTTTCACCTTGCTGCTATCCTGACTGCTTCTTCCTAAGAAAACACAAAGGCATTTTACATCATGAAGATTAGCCAACGTATGCACTTAGATGCAGAACAAAATAGTCTCCTGTTGTATGACGCAACATGCAGAAGAAAATGCAAGTTAGAACACCTACGTTTTATCATGCAGTTTCGTACCATGATGATTCAGCCAATGCAAAGACATAACAAAAACAAACGGGAAAATTGTCAGAAATCTTTAGGATAACTTCCCTTTTTAAAAGGTTTTATTAGACGGTGTGTTTCCAATATGCACTCCGAAAACTAGGAGAAGAAACTTTTGAGACGCAAAGTCTGTCATCACACCCCCTACGGAAGCACCTTAATTTCTGGGACCTTTGAAGTTTTCCTTCTTGCAGCCAAGTGGCCAAAACCCCTTCTCACAGGAATCCACTGAATTATGTCGATGTTTGTCCCTTTACCAGCCTGCCTATTTCTTATTTCAAAAGAGCCACAAAAACCCCCAAACTACTCTAGTTATGCTAATGTTAAATGATGCTGGCTCACTGAGCTCTTCATGTGACTGCATTTTCCAGGTCCTAATGGGGAGAGAAAGGACTGCCCTTCCAGAGCACTGCAATTCAAGTCATGAAATCTATATTCTGTGGAGCTTTTCATGAGAAGAATTCCTGGCAAACTTTAAAACAGCAAGTGCCTAAAGCTATGCAGTTAGGTGCTGAGCACCAAAATGCTTTCCTAGTTATCACAGAAGTTATTAGATGTTAAAGCAGCTAAATAATCACCATTGCTTTATCTGCAATAGCAGATTTTATTTATCAAAACAGAAAAAGACAGGAATGCGGAATGATCAGAAATTGCCAGAAGAGACTCACTGAAAGCTGTTGTTTTTCTAAGTCAATTAAAATAAAAGGGAAGGAAAAAAAAAAAGAAAAAAGAAAAGAGCAAGCCAAGATCTTAGCCATGTGCTTCCTCAGCCAACTGCATATATTGATTTGTGGCAATGAAAGGGAAAAGCTGGAATGACCCAATTTGCTCTTCTCAGGAAGCTGCAGACACTCAATTTGCAACACGTGACCAAAAATTTTAGACAATTGTTGAAGATTCGTCTTTTCGAGAATGAGACATTGTGTAACAGTGTTATGGGAAGAATATGCAACACAAATTACTGTAAGCCTTAAACGGGCTCCAAAACAATAGACTATTAGGCGACAATAAATTCTGTCTGATTCCAAGGTCATGCATTCAAACTTCTTTGTACAAGAATTAAAGTTTTTTGTTTAAAAAATGCATGCACACTCTTCAGCAACACTCTACTCAGTACATATGTGGTTACATGTTACATACTCAGTGCATTACCTAACACGCCTATACATATTCATGACCTGTCCCTGCTTCATATTATAATGAGTTTAAAAGTAATTTCCATATTATTGCACCTGTGCAGTGCTTCCTGGTGGTCGTGGGCAGGGGTCTCCAAGGATGAAGTAACGAGTCTTAGAATCATAGAATCATTATGGTTGGAAGGGACCTCAAGGGTTATCAAGTCCAACCTTTATCCCATCATATTCCTGACCATTAGACCATGGCCTCATGACTGAGTCTTCCTCGGTTTGCACTCTTCACCCCTTTGAGCTGAGCATGCTCTCCAGTTCCATGGCCACAGTCCAGTCACAAGGC
>VZRW01003040.1:1945-22486 GCA_013398125.1 Aegotheles bennettii
AGGCTGAGGGAGCTGGGTCTCTTTAGCTTGGAGAAAAGGAGACTGAGGGGTGACCTCATCCATGTTTACAAATATGTAAAGGGTGAGGGTCAGGACGATGGAGCAATGCTTTTTACAGTAATGACTGATGATAGGACAAGGGGCAATGGTTGCAAACTGGAGCATAGGAGGTTCCATGGGAATGTAAGGAGAAACTTTTTCACTGTGAGAGTGACAGAGCACTGGAACAGGCTGCCCAGAGAGGTTGTGGAGTCTCCTTCACTGGAGACATTCAAAACCCGCCTGGATGCGTTCCTGTGTGATGTACTCTAGGTGACCCTGCTCTGGCAGGGGGGTTGGACTAGATGATCCTTCGAAGTCCCTTCCAACCCTAGAATTCTGTGATTCTGTGATTCTGTCTCTTCACTTGTCATTGACTTAGATTACTGTAGCCAGTGATGATCACCAGCTACACTTTTGAAAATTAGTGCCATGACAGCGCTTGTATATTCTTCAACATGGAACAGTATTCTCTTTATTTATTTTGTTTTTAAATAAGTGATATGTTAACTGAATACCACACAGTAGTTCTTTCAAAAAGGAGAAAAATTTGAAACGTCTACATGTTCTTGTTTAGTGTATATTATGATTCTGTCAAACAGTTTTCAATGTTTTGGAGATATTTTCTTTCCAATGTTCTGCAACAGTAAATACTATAAAGTGAAGTTATACCAGGAAGTAGTTGGTATTATTCTATTCCTGGTTTCAGTGTATACAGTATCATGTTTTCTCTTTATATGCTGAGCAAAGAAAAAGAAACCAGGACATCAAATATAATGGTTTATCAATATAAAAATATAAAAATAAGAAGGGTAATGAAGCTGGTGAAGGGACTGGAAAACATGTCTTATGGGGAACAACTGAAGGAGCTGGGGTTGTTCAGTCTGGAGAAGAGGAAGCTCAGGGGGGACCTCATCACTCTTTACAACTACCTGAAAGGAGGCTTTAGTGAGGCGAGGGTTGGTCTCTTCTGTTCTGCCCATAGTGAAAGGTTGAGAGGAAACATCATTAAATTGCAGCAGGAGAGATTCGGATTGGACATTAGGAAAAAAAAATTCAATGTAAGGGTGATTAGATATTGGAATAAGTTGCCCAGGGATGTGATAGATTCACCATCCTTGGAGGTGTTCAAGATGTGTCTGGATGTGACGCTGGTTGATCTGGTTTAGTGGTGATGTAAGGTAGGCTGTTGGACTGCATGATCTTGAAGGTCTCTTCCAACCTTGATGATTCTATGATTCAATGATTCTATGAATACATCTGTACTGATAGTAAGGATAGTAGGGATAACACAATGGGGTAACCAGTTCAAAATTCGGAGTGTGCTATGTTATACAATAACAGCAATGGATCTGAAAGGTAAAATGTAATTCCCTAACTGCCCAAGATGTCTCACAATAACCAGTCAGGGATCAAGGAAAAAAGTCTTCACACCAGGAAGAAAACTACATTCTCTGTATATACAGGTATGGTCTCAGGTTTGCTTTCTGACTTTTTGCTCTTATGAAAGGTGGGAAGAAGAAAGGCAATGACCATTTTAGCCATAGAATCAGTGCAGAAAGACACTTCTTAAGCTGCTAGAGAAGTATTCCAACTTAATCTGAAACAGAGAAGTAGAGGCTAGCTGACATACAGCTGGACAACCATGCTACACAATGAGTGAACAACTGGCTCACAGGTTGGACACAAAGCGTGATAGTAAATAGGGTAACATGAGGCTGGTGACCAGTCACTAGTGGAGTTCTACAGGGCTCCATCCTAGTCCCAGTTCTCTTCAACATCTTCATCAATGATTTGGATGCAGGACTTGAAGCAATACTAAGTAAGTTTGCTGATGATACTAAATTAGGAGTATCTGTTGACTCCCTCAAAGGCAGACAGGTCCTGCAGAAAGGCCTTGACAAATTAGAGAGATAAGCAATCACCAACCATATGAAGTTTAACAAAATCAAGTGCTGGTTTCTGCACCTGGGACAGGGAAACCCTGGTGATATGTACAGACTAGGGAATGAGTGGCCAGAGACCAGCACAGTGGAAAGTGACCTGGAAGTTCTAGTTGATGGCAAACCGAATATGAGCCAACAGTGTGTCATGACAGCCAAGAGGGCCAAAGGTGTCCTGGGGTGCATCAAGGCTGGCATTGCCAGCCGGCTGGGGGAGCTGATTGTCCTGCTCAACTCTGCACTTGTGCAGCCTCACCTTGAATATTGTGTGCAGCTTTGTGCACCACAATCCAAAAAAGACATCAAGCTATTGAAGACTGTCCAAAGGAGGGCCATGAGAATGGTGAAAGATGAGGAGGGGATGCCTCATGAAGAGTGGCTGAGGTCACTTAATTTGTTCAGCTGGGAGAAGAGGAGGCTGAGGGGAGGCCTCATTGAAGTCTATATCTCCCTCATGAAGGGAAGAGAAGGGGCAGGTACTGATCTCTTCACTCTTGTGACCAACTACAAGACTTGGGAAATAGCAGGAACCTGAATCAGGGGAAGTTTAGGTTAGATATCAGGAAAAGGTTTTTCACCCAGAGGTTGACTGAGCACTGGAACAGGCTCCCCAGGGCAGTAGTCACAGCACCAAGCCTGTCTGAGTTTGAGAAACATTTGGACTGGGGTGTCCTACACAGGGACAGCAGTTGGATTCAATAATCCTGATGGGTGCTTTCCAACTCAGCATATGCTATGAGCCTATGAATCTTGCATTGATGGAACTAAGAACTATTTGCCACTTAAATAAAATAGGTTCTTCATAGGTTTTCCCTGATCTCTATGATAAAAAGATTTCTAGTTGGAGACTTTGACAGAAGACAGCAGAGGAAGGATTATAACTACATCCATAGTTCTGTTGGTTGTCTTTGTATCTTGGAATGTTATCCTAAGGAATGGTACTAAATGCTAGAGCAGGATTCTGTTAAAAATGGCAGTAAGTAGTCAGTAGTATGTTGTTGCCGTTTGCTGGGAATTGACTTATCAGTCAGTAAAAGAATGGATTGGAATTACAAGCTAAAATTGAAGAACATGGTTTGATCTGTATGCCAAAAGGAAACACTGCCTTAGAGTAAAATAATTGCTTTTTAATGTCTAGAGACATTCATAATACGCACTGCAAAATGGGTGGAATTTGAGAATCACCCAAAGGCTAGGATGTAAAATTCATAAGAGTATTTTTGTAAAGATTTTTATAGTTTGTCTTGGCAGATGTGCCTCATATTTCTACATTTTGGCTAAAAGCTGTGTATGTGAATTAAGAAGTGAGCCAGAAATATTCTGCCATTTTTTTCAGTATTTTTTTGTGGCTATAAAAGTCTGACCTCTTCAAGCAGCTTTCTAACTGATATGGTGCCACCATCTTGGCTGGGAAAAAGGAAAATATTGAAGACATAATGAGTAATCAGTGTGGCCTAGCAGGGGCTCAGAGAGAAGAAAAATACTGCAGTAATAAGTGAAAACAATAATTACATGTTTACATGAACAGAGAAGTATGAAAGAAAATAAAAGGATGTGACTTGTTTGAGTGGTAAGGACTATACACTAGACTTGTATTGCAGTAAAGCTAAACTGATATGGCAGCTTCTTAATACCTAATTTCAGCAACTTTGTGCAAGGGGTATTTGTGATTTGTATATAGATGCACTAGACATTATTTTTCCACTTTGCTGTGATGCAAATACAGCTGTAGCTCAGTCAGTTTCTGAATCTGTGGATTCTGTATGCATATTGGCATTTCTGGACATGATTTTGTAGCAAATTTCCTCTTAGTTTATATTGGCTGATATAGGATTGTCATACTGAATGATGGTATCCCTATAAAATATAGACTACACCTATACCAGTAAAGTAAATGTTGCCTGCAACAACTTACTGTTCTCACAAATGTAGAATTTTCAAGGACCATTCCTGGTAGGCAGCTTCAATTTTTTTTGGAGCCTGCACGTTTGGTAGCATAGACATAAGTCTGTGTTGTGCCAGTTGGCCTCAGAGCCCTGAAATGTTTCCAGAGATGCTTAATTTGCTAGCACAGACCCAGCCATATGGTTCCAACTCTTGCAGTAACAACAGACATTAAACTCTCTCTCTGACGTGCTGTTTTGTACTGTCTCGTCTGGTGCCTTTTCTTCCTGTTGTGCAGTGGGTTCAGTTACCTATAGTGTCGCAAGGTTTGTTTTCAAGATTTTAGATTAAATAGACTTCTGACTTTGAAGGAAAGTGAAGATTGGGTATGTTCTTCTGAGGGAGGAGGTAGTGCCTTGTAGTTTAACTAGAACCCATTCCCTCCAAAGGTGATAAGTGGATGTGCTTCTTCACTAGGATTATTTTCTGTTGCAGTAGTAATTTTGTTGTTACTAGGATAGAACTGTCCTGTTTTTCCATTGATTGTAAATGAAGAATGAGTAAGATGTTTTTCTCTGAAGTAGCTATTGTGCTTCTTATTTTAACTCACGAAAGATAAGACCAGACATGTCTCCTAATTTTCTTTCACTTTCTTTCTTTTAGATTAATTGTTTGTACAGCGGCTAGATAGAACTCAAGTGGTCTTATATATGCTTTTCTTCAAAAACAATGCAAGATGTCAACAAAGGGCCCTGCTTAAACAACAAATGAAATAGCTTCAATAATGAGAATTTGAATATAGCTAAACGTTCCACAGGCCATCTTCATAAAGGGTGGAACTTAATCACAGACCTGCATTCGTCTGTGTAATAATATGTACTCAGCATAACCCTGGATCAACAGATGTAATGCAATTTAACAGTCTTAGGTCTGACCAGTGTAAGCAGCCTCCAAAGCAAAAAAAGATACTGTATTATCAACAATTTTACAACAGTTGTTTTTGAACTACTTTTGTTACAGGTGATTTACTGTCATACTCAGTAAAAACATTTTCAAAATGGGCGTGTTTGCAAACGCTCAAACGCTATAAAATTCACAACAAAATATGTCACTTATGAGCACAAATAATTTTATTCAGAAGTAACTCAAATTAATACATAGTGAATTTTAGTCTCAGTAACTTAAGATCACAGAAACAGATTTCAATAGACCAACATGCTACTTCCAGTTACACCACAGATACTGAAATTTCTACCTCAAAAATATAGTTGTCAAAAAATGGACAATGATAGCCATATTTGTTTTTGGAATGCCATTTTAAAATAAGATGGACCTTAGTAACAGAGATTTTGAAAACCCTAAACTGTGTATTTCAGGTATTTCTCAAGAATGAAACATGCATCTCAAGATGACTTAAATTGAATACCTGATAAATGAAGTACTCACAATTAAGTAACAGACACGTACATAGTTCACTAACCATTATAAATTGTATTTCTTGATCTAATTAAACCTAGTACAGTTTTCCTCTTATAAAAAAAAATAATAAATAACTATTTTAAAAAGCTAGCCCGGAATGGCCCAAAAATTCTGAAGTATTTCAATTATTTTGGATAAGTATCTTTGTGATGCAGACTTACACCCCATACAATTCATTCAGAACCAAACCCCCATGTATTTCGTATTGAAAACTAAAACTATTTAAAAATATTAACAATTTTTAATATCGTTCTCTTGGTAATTCTTATGATATTAAGATAAGGATTTATGGTAAACCTGAGTTAGATTTTGCTTTTAAAAAACTAGATGGCACAGTAGTTTACCTACCCTTTTCAGCCACAGCATTTCTGTAACTGAATAGCACAGAAATAGTATTTCAGAGTCAATACTGTCACCAGAGATGTGATTTCCTCAAGAATAATTGAAAGCAATTAAAATACTCACATCAAATTACAGTATTTGTATACCTAATTCTACTCAGGACCATGATTTATCTTGAAGGTTGTGTAACTATACAGGTACGTAAACAAGAAAGAAAACATTCTCTATTTATGGAATGCTATTTTGCTATTTATCATTAAATTCAATGTTCAATACATTTCAGAATCTGGTGACTGAACATGGTGTAATTATTATTTTTTAGTGGAATGAGATACCGTTACAAGAGACAGGAAACCTATTACTGAACTTCCTAATGCATACAAGTCAGTATTAGGAAAAAAAACCTTTTTCAATCTAGAGAGTCTCAAAACTGGGTAAAAACTCAGGTGTTAAGAGGCATGGAATTGTGGGGGGCAGGGTAACTGTTTCAACAGACACACAGCTGATTCCATAAATTATCTTTCCATCACACCTCCAGGAATCATGACATTAGGTGATAAATGAATAAATTTTATTTTATTCTTTTTAAAAAGTAAACAAAGACATGAATGTTTTTAACATGGATTGGGAAAGTTTTATAAAATGATCTGAATTAAGCTGAACATGTCAAGAAGAAGACTAGGTACAAATCCAAACAGAAACAAAACAAAGAATAAGTAACTTCTTCATCCTATGATTGTGTCTTAAGAGTTTTAAAGATAATCTCATGATTCTTTGGGAGTAAGTAACCTGGTTTGAGTATGAAATTGTAAATAAAACTAAGAAAAATATATATGTTCTGTTAGAAGGTAGAAATATCAATAAATGCTTCAATTCTTGGAAGATTATATTAATTGTATCATCCCCAAATAGTTCTTTTTAACATAGTAGCTTGAAAAAAGTCATCAGTCACTCTAGGCTTAAGAAATTCTGCATATTTATTTTCACTTTTAGACATAAATTTATCAAATAAAATGAGCTCAGTTAATTTAAACTGAGACAAACTTGACAGTACGAAAACTGCATTTTTAAAATAAATGATCATGATTTAAAAACTTGTTCAGATAAAGCTGTGGATTAAGATAAATATTCAGGTATTTAATAATTTAAACTGTCCACTTCACTTCTTTTGTTTAGTCATTTCTGTCTGTAAGAACAGAAGTGTCCACGATTTGAAATAAACCTTATGGCCTGTCTTTGTTCTTCCTATTTCAAATAGGAATTCTAATTAAACAAACAAACAAACAAACAAGCAAAAAACCCCCCACAAACAAAACTAATGTAGAAGCTAGAGATATAATTTTCAAAATGTATTTATTTTTAAACAAATAGCTCAATAAGCATAACTTCAAATGAATGTCCTTAATAATATTAGAAAATGCAGAATCAGTAAAAGCTAAAGTGAAAATGGTACAGTCCTATTTACACAGTTCTATGGTATTGTGATTCAAATTGTTGCATGTTCTTTTCTTTATGCTCTCATCCATGTATGTTTTTTATCCTTTCTTTAATTTTTACCAGGACATACTTTATCAAAATATCCCATATTCTCTCCACAGTAATTTAAGGGACAAAAGGGACCACCACAGAGAAAATTTCCTCTTGCTACAGCACCCTAGTGAGGACCCACTGCAGGTTTTTTTGGTGGTAGTTTTGTTTCATGTCAGACTGACATAATTAAGGAGGGAGGAAGGAAGGTAAAAAAGAAATTTTGTGATTGCAATAAACAGATTTTGAAAGTTTCAAGATTTATTTGGGTTTAATTTGGTTATCTTACCTAGATAATGGGGAGATTTCAAGAAATAAAATCCTTGCCCATCCCCAATGACATCAGAGCTTGAGAAATACCCTATATGAACATTGCACACCCTTTTCATAACATATGTATTAAGAAAAATATGAATGATTTTATACAGTAATAAAAAATCTACTAAAAGCTGGAGCTTACATCAGTGCTTAGTTTCCCTTAGTGAGCTACAGTGGCATACGACACCATACTGCATAGAACTCTCACACTTTGGGTTCATAATGCTCTGGTACAATAATCTGTGTTAAATCCTCTACATTTACAAGTAATTGCAATCATTGGAGTAAGGGTCATACTCAGCATTCTTGTAGAATTTCATTAAATTTGTAGCAATTTAAAACTCTTGAAGTACATAATTATATTTAAAGTAGAAAATGCTTATGTCAAAACCTTTGAAACCTGAATCAGACTTTACTATTTTTAGGAGTAATTTAAGATACAAAAAGAAGAAAGACAATTCCTGTCTTTACTAATTCTCTTGTTGCTCAAATACGTACTTAGTCTTTTTGTAGGAATTAATATATCTATTCTTAATTTTAGAGACTACCATCTAACCCTAAAAATTATTTACGCCATTTAGCCTCATTTTAAATGTTGACATGAACTGTTCTCATTATTTAATTCCCTTAACAGCCAATTAATTAGTCTTATCAAGGTTAATGGAGCCAAATGCTAAACCACTGTCATGTGGATTAAGTATTTGACCTTTTTTTGGAACTGTTTTCCATTTTCGTCCTTTTTACTCTTTCAGATTTCTTTATATAAAATCTCACTTATAGGTCCATAACCTCTTTTCCGGAATTCACTGATATTTTCCTTTTTGTGTGTTCTCTACATATTACAAGAAAATTTATGAAAATGTTGGGTCCAAATTACCTGCTCTAGTAAGGATCAGTGAAATCACAATTATATACATCCTTAGGAATTTTGTCTTCTCCTACTACATTGAAAAATACAAAAATTTTTTCATGTTGGTTTCTGTGAGTGATGGAATTTGTAAAACAAAAATTTTAAAGGTAAAACCTCCTCTAGGTCTGTAGTTCAGCCTACAAAATTAAAAAGAAAATGAGTGCTTTTTTAAAAAAACCCTACTTGAGTAGTATTTGTAAAAGATTTCTGACATTTTTTGATGGTATTCAAACTGTAGTATAAACTTTGCAAATAGTGTTTACCAAACTTTAGTATATGATTTTTAAATTGTAGTTCATCCTGAACAAATTTTTGAGTGGTTGGTTTTGTTTACTGGCAATCTTCCCATGTGCTTGTAATCTAAACATTGTAAGTGAGGCTGTATTTACCAAATCAAATTCAGTTCATCAAAATATTGAAATAGAATGTACCACAGTAGAGAAATTAAGTACATTGTATATGTAATTAAAAAAACCCATGCAGTCTCACTTATCAAATTTACAATACCTCAACTGGTTTGGTAATGTTTTAATTCAGAGTGTCTGACATAGTGGGAGGCAAAAAAAGCCCAAGCAGGTGAAGATCTTCTTCATGGGTACATAAACAGAAGCCATTGTTTCTTCCATTGCTACTAACAGCAATTGTGAAAAAAAGAGTTTAGGAAGACTTTCTTTAATTTATTGGCAAAATCTGAGCACCCTGGGAGTTGTAAAAGCATACAAAAAAAGATGAACATTCAGTCATGGCTGGTTAATAATACCTTATTCATCCTGTGATCTACATGCCTCCTAAATGATGTGTGAATTTGAGTCAAAGGAATAGGTGAAAAAAAATAATTATTTTTATTAAAGTTACTCTTCATTTTTACTTACATGCAGAGTACAGAACAGCAATTCATATGTAGACTTCAAATCACTTAGAAGTAGTATAGCTCTACTACTGTTGCTGACATTGTACAAAAAAAGTCACTGTGAGGAAATTATTTAATAAATTACATTCAGTCAGCTTCTAAGATGAGTCAATTCGCACAAAGGGCAAATTACAGAGAGGAACTGAAACTGATTTATGCAGCATCAACAGATTGGTTCTAAGACTGATAGCACTCTCCACAGAGGGAACTGCTATTCAAGATTTAGTTACTTTATACAAAGAATATTTGGTAAGCCACTGTAGGTTTTTATGGCACTAGTGAGAAGGAAAGAATTGTTCTGCTATGTTTTCATAAAAACTCAGGCAAGTAATTAACAGATTTAAAATGGGATTTTGTTTCTGCTGAAGAGAAAGCAGAGACAGAACTGAGTGAAATGAAGAGATAGTGTTTGGGTACAGTGAGTGCTGTATGGAGATCTTAAGAGTGGATTTATTTTTTTTAAAAAAAGTGGTTGAATCACTTTGCAAAGAAATTTTGAATTGCTTTTCCACAAGTAACTGTGAGCTTTGGAGTATATTCCTGTTTTTCTGAAAGTTCAAAGATACTAAATGACATACTGTTTTGAAGTGTAACATCATAAATGCTGAGCTCCCTATCTCTAAACAAAAATTGCTAGAGGTGAGCAGGAGGGGAAGTATCTATGTGTGCATTGGAGTTCAAAGGTGTTTTATGTTATAAATCAGTGTTTTATGTTATAACTTGGTATGCTTTGTGAGCTCTAAGTAGCAGCAATAAAGTGGGAAGTTCCTGTGTCACTGTCAGCAGACTTTCAGTTTAACAGATTTTCTTTTTACTCTTCCTTGAAGAATGTCAACCACTACTGTACAGTGTTTCATACTTATTGAATATTATTGTTCTGATCATAAGCTGTGCTGCATTCTCTTTCCAAAAATTATACAAGAACCTCTGAGTCCATGGACACTGCAAACAGTGGACCTTGTGTTTATATGATGTTTTTTCAGAGTGCAGAGTTCTTGTATGTATATTAGTCTAAACTTAAGCTGAGATTCTAGGAAAATGAAAATATAATAGTTTATAATACTGTACCAGCATCCCTTTCCTTTATTATATTTGCAGCATGGCAAGCTCTTCATTTTAGATAATACATGGAAATAACTTTTTGTATTGAAGGACCAAGTATACCTAAGGACTGTATCACATAGAATGTATTTTGCGTTGTAGTCTAATCCACCTTTTCCATCATTTTGGAGTTGCAAGGAAAATAATCTGTACAGAGGGTTGGAAGGATGATTTGTTTCTCATTAGATTTTTCTTTTCTCTGTACACCAGTTGAATGCCTAAAGGTGTCTGACAATTTTCCTAGTATTCTAGAGATGAGATTAATTTTTTTTCTTGTTTCAAATAAGAAAATTTTGATTCACTCATCAAAGAACACTATCATCTGAAAAGAGGAATATTTCAGGCTGACAGTGATCTTAAGACCACTTAAGAGTGATCTTTAATTTCACTAAAAGTGCTGTTTTGTATTTGAATGAATGCAGATGACTCTTGACTTTTTTTCAATATAACCCAAAGCAAGCCTGCATCCATTCTAAAGTAATCTGAAAATGTACAGTATAAGCTGACAAAACCCTGTAAAATGTATTGACTCAGTGTAGTCAGAAATAAAAGACCAAAGATGTGCTAGAGGCCTAGACTCAAAGCTAATTAGAAAGGATTGCAACACATACTCAGCACCTGGAAGTTTGGATTTCAGTTATATTTTGTGCAAGACTTTATTTAATGGACATGATCACAGAATCATCAAACCAACCTATAATATTGATTATCTAACACAGAATTGTAAACAGCCTTTGAATGGCAGGCAGTAGGTGTCTGAACATGCATATGTCAACAGATCTTTGCAGAACTTGCAAATTGCTAGACAATTTAAAAGGTAAAGTTGATATTGTCATTCCTTGGTGGCTGCACTTTCTGTTCATGGATATCTGGAGTTGCACATTAAATCTTGATGCTTTGATGATCTTTCCTTCAATATGCCCACAAGTGCATTAGATATAATGTGGCCCGGAACTTTGAATCTCATATCCAAATCCTGCCAGGTATTCCCCCAACTGTCTTGCCTCTATGACACTCTGAAAGCACGCTCATTGGGTAGGACACTCTTTTTGGATTAGGGACACGTATCAGAATTATTTTAAGCAGAAGAAAAAATGGAATCTGAATTCATCCACTGAACATAAATGCATTCTGGATGACTGGTGTACAGTAGAGGACTGGCAGCTTCTACTTTGGCAGTGACTTGTAACAAAGGACTGCTTTAACTTCAAGATATACCGAAGGTTTATAAATCTTGTTTGAAGCTAAGCCTTCCTTGGAACCTCACGTAAGGGAACTAAGTCATGCAAAGCAATAGATTTAATGACTCAACACTATCTTTGGTAGCTCCTGTTAGATAATTTATATGACACCCTTTCAGCTTATTGTTCTTGTGTGCCCTTATCTTAAATATTTCAACTCCTAAATTATGCAAAGGGAAAGCTTGATGGAACAGACACTGTGCTTATAAAACCTGTCCTTGCACTAAAGAAGGGTGAATGGAAAACACTGTGGTACAGAATATTGAGGGATTATAATGAATCTTGAGAATTTGCTAAAAAAACCCCAAAAAAACCCAACAAAACAAATGAGAGAAAAAACACCAAAGATAAATGCAAAATGTTAAATCCATCAAAATTCTAAATAAAGAAAATCACAGATATAAAAAGAATAGCAAATAAAAAACCAGGAGACTAATATAGAAAGCCATTTATTTAAGTCAGTATTATTTTGCAGTTACAAGAGAGAGACATATCACACTGAAATATAGGTTAGTGTAGAAGAAAGAGAAGATTTTACTCCACTAAGAGTTAGGCCTTTACTGAAATACTGCCTGATTTGGAGGTGAGAGGCAGACAAGCTGCAGGGATTCCACCAGAGAAGTGTGACACTAGTGTTAACACTTCAAAATATTAAGTGTGAAGAGAGAATGAATTTTTTTTCTCTTTAAAGTTATGTTCCGGGAGGGATAAGTGATAACTCCTCCAGTGTAATGGGAAGGCTGATTAACTGTTTTTCCTACAAACAAAATAAGAAAAATTACTTTATTTTTTTGTTAGGGAGAGCATGTATTTTCTCTTTGGCATTTTTTCTAAGTAAAAATGGTTAGGCTTTATAAGAAAAGAAATTAATTCCTGATGGCTTTCAAAGGAGATGGAAAAATGTCTTTCAACAAAGATTTTTTTACAAGAATTTAGCAAACATCTTTGGCAGATACATTTGATTCTGCGTAATAGGTGGAATAGATAATCTCCTGCACTTAGCTTCCAGTTATTTTTTCTTGGTCTCCTTTTTGCATAAGAACAGCAGATAAACAATCAATTTGTCTGTAATCTCCATGGTAAAACTCATCCCAAGCAAATAGTTTCTATTGATCACAAGTCTCAGCCTAAGCACTGAGGAAGGATTTAAATATTTCATTGGGCTTTGTTGAGGAAAGGACTCATTGATCTGCCTGTGTCATCTCAAAATTTAACAAATTAAGAAAAAAAAAAAAATTGAAATAAATCTCAGTATATCTTTTGTATATGGGATTTTACTGGCGGTGGAAATCACTGTATTTTGAGAGACCTTGAAAGTAAGATGTTTACACAAATATATGAACTGGAGTAGCTTTCAGGAAAATGATATGGTTTAGCAGTATTTTTAAAAACAACAAAATTTCAGTGTAAGGTATTTCAATGCCATCTGTGTACCATTTGGGTAGTCTTAGCCATGCAATTATGTGCATATTGTGGAAGAATATTATCTCACTGAATATGTTAAATGACAGTTTAAGAAGCTGAGTATATTCGCATCAGAGATGGACTATCAATTCTGATTGACTATGACAGAATATACAACAAAATGCAGTTTGCTTGCAAAGAGGATATAGTCTGGATGCAAGCCTGGAAATTCTTTGTCCTTGAGTTCATGGTCAAATACGTGTCAAATAGCTCAGCATTTCTTCCAACAAATTTTTGGGCTGTAGCCCAAAGGAAACAGCTACCTCGATGATCAGTGTTATCAAATTTTACTGATACAGCATCTGGATGAATAGAAAGTTATGTGTAAAAAAGACTAAGAGAAACACGGGACTTATAAAAGTGTGGTGAAGTAATAGTGTGGGTGGGAGGGATGTTGTCACTGAGTGAGCTTTTGGACATGAAGGTTAAAGAATGAAACACTGGAGGAGGAAATCATTTAAATAAGAGAATTTTTGGTTTTTCTGGCTTTGGAAGGAAAATGGAAACACATCAAACCTCAGTGTAATTCAGTGGCTGAGTAAACACTCAAATGAGATGATTGTCAATCAGTTACTTTACACTGTGTCAAAGGATTTGTTTTAGCATTGCTACTTTTCTTCAGAGCCCTTGAGTGCCATGATATTCCCATTCATCACTGGCTATTACTGCTGCAGTGCTCACATCTATGTTTTACATAAATATCCATAGTATGATGGGAGGCAAAGTTAAGAATTCTAAAAAATAGAGTTATCTCAGCTGACTAAGCTACTTGCACTTAGAAGAAATATGAAATTGTCTCCTTTGCTGATTTTGCTGGTATTCTTGCTGAGAAGAAGGAGGAACATCTGATTGTTTTATGCATCTTGAAATAAAGCTTTAGATGACAATCAATAAGGAGGTTTTTTTGGTCTTTTTAAAACTGTAATTTCTTTCCCCCTCATTTAGGATCTGGACTTTTATTTTTATTACTCAACATTCAGACATCATAGGTGTAGCTTTTAGTTATGCAAATATAAAACTATATCTTTCTTTAGTATCATAATCCTGAGAATCACACAGAGAACAAACATCGCAACGGAAAAGGAGAGTAACATTTTCTGTATTATTTTTTTCCTTAAATCTCCTTAGTTGGACTTCTAGCAATGACAACAATAATATATGTCACAGGTGATTTTTTATTTGTGTGTATTTTGGTTTGTTTTGTTTTTTGTCTGAACAAGATTCTGGGCAGCAAGAAAACTGTACCTAGGGGTTTCATCATAATCATGCTGCTCGCAGTGGTCAAATCCATTAAAAAAATTGTGAGGAGGGGAGAAAAACTGTACAGGTATGTTTAGAACATCAATCTCTTTTGCGTTGAGCTGTATCTAAACATAGAGCAATTTCCTTGCAATAAGAATTGTGGGAAAAAACAAGAAGTGACAAGGAGAGAAGAAACTTAATGAGAAGTAGCTATATACCTCCATGTAAGGGTAGCTGCAGTGCACGAAGTGTAGGACAGGATATGCAAAATTGAATTGAAAATGTACTACGTTTGACATCTGTTTTTTCTTCTTCCTACTCATGATTTCACATTTTATAGACAATTCTAGTAGAAGTGACACAAAATAACTTTTGTCATGAACTCAGTGTACCATTGATGTATGCTGACTCAAAACGTTCGTACCCAATACCATAAAAATTTATGTCAGCAGTTCAAACAACCTCTGTGGTTACTCCTATGAAACCTAGTCCCTTTGTTTTGGTAAATTATGTGTATATGTATCTATATTTATGTATATTTGTATTGTTGCATCTCTGATGGAAAATCAATGATTTTGAACTCTTTTTGTATAGATTTCTGGCACTGGAAGTCCTCTGCCAGGCGAGGTCCTTGCATCATTTCTTAAGGTATAAAATGCTCAGACTATTATTTGCCAAGAAAACTGTATATTTCAAGAGAAAAAGGCAAATATATATTTTAAAAATGTGTTTCACTAAGCAGATTGCTTCTAGTACCAGTATACTGTATTTTTTTTTAAGTATCCAAAAATCAGTAACATTTGCATACCTAATATTCAATGACTCTAAAAGTATGATCACACTTGCACCTAGATTTATCTTGCCAGATTTTGAGGTTTTTTAGACACTGCATACTATTGGATACTATCTTTATCTTCAAACTTTCTTAGTCACTGTATTTTTTTTCATCTTTGCCTCTGACTACCTTCAAACTTGTATTGTTTTGTTAAATATATTCTTTCAATGCCATTAGATTTGCAGTCAACCAGTAAATCTTAAACTTGCACAAATTGTCATAAATACACTGAAAGACAACTTAGCAGTAGAGCTATATCACCTTGGATTGTGAACTAATTTTTTTTCAAAACTAGAAACTTGATTTTGTTTCATGAGGTTTGATGTTTAATTTTTGGTACCATACATAGATTATTTTTAGGTAGAGCATAACACAATTGAGTTTTCTTATGGATTTTTTTCCATAACTATAATTTAGTCTTTAAATTGCTGAGGTGTTCTAAGACATTATATGAAGTGAATCCTCTAATAACTTGATGTATTTTTCTGTTTATTTGGGTCAGTCTGTACAACACTCCTATATTTCATTATTTAATTCCCACAGTTTTAACTGCAGTTGTTAGTAATTACAGTTTTTACTCTTTGACCTAAGATAAATTTGTAAATATTTACATAAATTTAAGCATGTTGGAACAGTAGGATAAATACATAAAAGAATCTTACAATATCTGTTTTTAATTACAACAACTTTCAACATAAAATGGGATTCTACAGAAAAAAACACCACAGGGATATAAGAAAAAGAAAGTTAGCAATCCAAAATCAAGAAGTATCCTTCTTGGATTTTGACATGTAAGGTACCAAATGACTTCAGATTTATAGGCTCTAAAATAGTTGTCTATTAAAGTACAATGAGAAAAAATAGGAGGACTAGAATTCAGGTTAAGAAACAGTATTCTCTTGATTCTATTACAAAATACAAAGGAGTAAATGCTGGACTGCCTAGGCAATATGTGAAGAAATTAAGGAAACAAAATGAAGAAATGACACAGGAGCAAAAAACATCGTTAAAATTTATTCAACTTTGGATTAAATTCTTTGTGTACTGCTTCCAGGAGCCGTTCCTGTCCAAGACTTGATAGCTGCAAAGCTTTATAATCATCAGGTAGAAAGAGTACTGAAAGGCACTCAGAATATATAGAGTTGAATTTTTCCTGTGTCCCACACCTATATTTTTACACATCCTATGAGAATTTGCACAGTGAAGGTTCAGAGTTTTCCAGCTACCACCTGGACTAGCAAGGGTTGCACAGGACCTTCTGTGAACTCTTAACCTCCTACTGTAGTTATTACAGGGTAAAACCTATGTCCAAGACAACCTGATGGGCCACTACACTCCCAATTTCAGGGGAGTTTTAGTATTAAAATCTTCAATGTGGAAAAGTTTAGGTTTAAGATAATCCACAGGAAAAAGAAACTTTACTTTTAAGACCATGTATAGTTCTATCGATATTTAGAAATATGGCTTATATTTAAATTATTGACTCACAAATTCTTGATGAAACCAGGGTCTACTGCATGTCAAAATTCAAATTCTGCTGATCCTGTCCTCTCACTAAAATGATGCTACTTTTATACTGTTCCTGTCTTCTTCTAAGCTTACTTATCCTTTCCTAAAGCCAAAATTTATGCACAATTTTGTAATTTATGCACAATTATGTACCTAGGTGCTTAAAGAATCCAAGCAATGCTGATACCTTGTAAATGTTGGAATTCAATTGTAATTCAAAATAGTGTTGACAACATTTATTTCTGTCATATGTCTAGGTTTTCTACATGTACTTCTTCTGTAGATAGTCTATAAAACTTTCTTTTCTTTTTTTCCCTTTTAAAATTGTATAGTGTTCCTATTTGCCTTGGCATTTTTAAATATATGATTCATATTTTTGTTTCAAAATATAATGGATGTTTCAACAGTAAGCTAGCATATTTCATCTGTCATAATGGAATTCATCATGTACTAAGTTTGCGGTGATCAGCTATAAGAAAGTATTTTACATTTGCAGTACTCTTATATTTTTCTAAAAATTATTATATTCATATTGTTTAAGATATTTCAGATTTTTAAGAATATACTTGGTTTTAAACATGAACATCAGTCTTTTTTAATTAAGTTATTTGCTGATACATGAAAAAGCATTTTCAGGTTCTACAGTTCCGAGGAGTATGGAGTCAATTCTTTTTAAGAGTGCCAACAGCATATTTGAGGTTAGTTCATACATCAATTGGCATCTAGAATCTTGGAATAAATATTATCTGACAAACCCCAGATACCTCAAGAGAAAGGGTCAGATAGTAGGAAGATAAAACATCTACAAGACAACATAAAACATTATGGCAGAAAGGTTTTGATTAGTTTGATAAAGTGAGGTTGTATCTACATTAGCACATAGGGTAGTGAAATTGGATGAGATCCATGGAGAGAGAAATTTGGTGGTGAGTGCCTCACATTCACAATAGGAGAAGGGAAGCTGTACTTTGGACTAGCTCTGTTTTAGTTCTTCAGGTTAAATTTTCTTTTAGTTCCACAAGTTGAAGCTTATTAACGGCTCCTGGAGAGCACCTTTCAGTGTACTCACCTAAAACAGTATAGATTCCAAAAGGAGCTCGATTTCTGTGTTTCAAAATCACGGCCAATGTGGCATGTAGGCATGATCAGAAGCAGAACCTTGACACGAACTAAAATGCAGATTAGGTACATCCAGAAATAAAGTAAGCAAGTTTCATATAGACTTTACTAAAGTATTCATTATATCAGAATCTCCATAACCAGAAGTTCCAATGGCATTGCAGGTGTCATGAACCTAACATGAAGTAAGATCACTCTTTTATTAGCAAAAATCCCAGCTGGACTAATTTACACAGCCCCAGTATATGGTGTCAACACTACAAACATACAAGTGAACACTGATACTGGTCAGTCCAGATTTCATGTGCAGACTGGTGTTATTCATTTCAGTCACATATACCTTACACAAGTAGTGCGTATTCTTTGTTACACTCTGCTTTACAAAATGAAATGTGAGCACAGAGTTCATCATTGTTGTGTTGCACCAATATGACTAGAAGGCAAGAACTTGCCTGTCTATAGATACAGCACAAACAGGACAATATAGTAATATCACCCACAACCTGGGTCAGAAGAGCTGTGTATTCTACTCACCAACCCATTCTCCCACACCCCCCCCCAAAAAAAAGGGAAAAAAAAGGAAAAAAAAAAGGAAGTTATATCACCTTTCATCTGGTTTGTTGATATTTCCATCAAAAGTAGGATTTGTTAAGATGTTTTGTAATGACAAAACAACACCACATGCTCTCCCTGCAGTATTTGCTACTCATTCTCTAATCTATGGATTATCTCTATTTGATAGTCTTCATAGAAAAGATTTTTAGTAAATAACACAAAATAAGATGGCAGAATACAGACTGAAAGAAACCTGAGCTTTCCCATTTTAGTTTATGTCAGAGACAAATACTGAGCTGCAGACTGAGAAGCAGTGGTTTGCTTTCAGAAGTTTTTTCGTGTGTGTTTTTTCTGATTCAATCTTTTTACAGAAGGCAAAAATTATCCATATCTAGTGCTCTGGACATGGATAGTGCATGCTTTTACTGTGATGTCTTAGTCTTATGGACGCAACAGGTGTGCTCCTAAACTCCAACTAGTCAATTTAAACAATATTGAAGCTTCTTGCTGGCATCTTATACCAAGTAATAATTTTGTGTTATCATCCTTACTTTCCATCTTCCTATACAGTGTCAGCAGTGTCCTAGCTTTCCATCTTCTGAGTTTTTAATATGTCCACTGACAATTTGCCAAGTAATGATGTTCTTCCAAAGAACAATTGCTGCACCTTCATAGAGGATTTTTAGCTACTCTTACAAATGTTTATTTTGAAGTGGGAAGCTGTGATCTGAAATATCACTGATGTATCTGCAGGCTGAAATGGTGCTTAAAAGTTCAAAACAGATTTATAGGGAGACCTGCAGAAGTAAATGATGTTTTAGCACTTCAGTTAATAAGATTGAATGTGAAGATAGATATACTGTACAAGGAAATAAAGACAAAAAATTGAATTGGACAACAATTATCAATGGTGTATTACTGCTATATAAGTCTGAATAAACTGCTCTTATGAAAAAAACCCAACAAAACAACAAAGACTCACATGCTGTGTCCATTTTTAACAATTGATATAGTGACTAATCAAGTGGAGCACAGAATGGTGTCCACAGCTAGAATATTCATTTGTTTCTAAGCAGAATAAAACATGAAATTTTCCTAAATGTAAACAGAACCATATTTGGAAACATATATACTCTAGTAAAATATATTTTGAAGCTGAGAATTTAGTAGTGTGTTATCAACATTTGTAAATATTTGATATTTAAGTGGCCCTTGTTTTACAAAATTTTTTTCAGCTACAGATTGTTCTTGATATAACTTAAAAACAAATCACAGAATCATAGAATGGTGGGGGTTGGAAGGGACCTCTGGAGATCATGTAGTCCAACTCCCCTGCTAATACAAGTTCACCTAGAGCAGGTGGCACAGGATCCCTTCCAGGTGGGTTTTGAATGTCTCCAGAGAAGGAGACTCCACAGCCTCTCTGGGCAGCCTGTTCCAATGCTCTGTCACCCTCAAAGTAGAGAAGTTTTCCTCATGTTTAGATGGAACTTTCTGTGTTCCAGTTTGTGCCTGTTGTCCCTTGTCCTGTCACTAGGCATCACTGAGAAGAGTCTTGCCCCATCCTCCTGACACTTGATTGATAGGTATTTGTAAGAATTGATAAGATCCCCTCTCAGTCTTCTCTTCTCTGGGCTAAACAGACCCAGGTGTCTCAGCTTTTCCTCATAAGAGAGATGCTCCTGTCCCCTCATCATCCTTGTAGGCCTTTTCGGGACTCTCGCCAGTACCTCCTTGTCTTTCTTGAACTGGAGAAGCAAGAAGTGGACACAGTATTCCAGATGTAGCCTTACCAGGGCAGAGTAGAGGGAGAGGAGGACCCCCATTGACCTGCTGGCCACACTCTTCTTAACGCACCCCAGGATACCACTGGCCTTCTTGGCCATGAGGGCAAATTGCTGGCTCATGTCAACTTGTCCACCAGGACTCCCAGGTCCTTCTCACCAAAGCTGTTTTCCAGCAGGTCAGCCCCTAACCTGTACTGGTGCCTGGGGTTATTTCTCGCAGGTGCTGTTGCTTTAAAAAAAAAGGAGAGAGGAAAGGAAAACCTCTGTGAGGTGACTGGTGGAAAGTCCTCCCGTTGAGTCAAGTTTTAGATACAACTTTGTCTGTCCAGAGTTCTA
>VZRW01003040.1:23031-35455 GCA_013398125.1 Aegotheles bennettii
GACTGTTATCAGTTTTATCTTGCTAGCCCAGCAGAAATCTTTGCCTCCACAAAGGCCTATGCTCAGAAGGCATCCTGTGCTAGACAGAAAGGTTTATTGCTTCCCGGAGTACACAAGGTTTAGCAAAATTCTTTGTGGATTCTTTGTATAGAGCCATCTAGGAATTTCCTCAAATTCCACAGGTGCGGGACTCTACACTTGCTCTTGTTGAACTTTGTGGAGTTCCTGTCAGCCCAACACTCCAGCCTGTCCAGGTTCTGCTGAATGGTATCACAGCCTTCTGCTGTATCAGCCAGTCCTCCCAGTTTGATATCATCAGCAAACTTACAGAGGGTACATTCTGTTCCTCCATCCAGGTCACTGACAAATATGTTGAACAGGACAGGACCCAATACTGACCCCTGGGGGACATCACAAATGATGGAGATGTTCCTATATACAGCATAATTTTGGCCGAAACTTTTCTTACAGGAAGATTTTGATGTATGTCTGATGTTGAAAATGTTTTTATATTTTTCTCAATTAATAATCTCAAAACTATTTGGACATGGAGGAAACATTTAAAAACTCAGAGCAATAGCATCTTGAGATATACCAATGTTTTGTTTTGTGTACCAGTTGGAAGGATACAAAGATTGATTTAGAGACCACTTAAACAAATGGGATATACATAAGACAATAGATGGCATGGGACTGGTGCACTAGTGCACTGGTGATAGAGGTAACTGATGACATTTCAAGGCTTTTTTCTATTAACTTTGAAAGATCATGGGAATCTGCAATGTCACTGATGACAGTAAAAGGTATAAACATCACACTCACCTTGAACAAGGGAAGGAAGGAGTGTCTAGGGAATTACAGGCTTTATCAGCTTCATTTCCATTGTCAGGATGACTGGCCCTGTAAACTATGGGAGAGCAATGGATGTTGCTTATTTTGAGTTTAGCCAGACAGCTAATAGCATTCCAGTAACCCAACTGGGGAGATGTCTTGGATTGGTGGACTGTATGGTTGTGGAAAAGTGACTACATCACAGGGCTTAGATACTGATAAGCAATTTGATGTCTAGTTGGTGGTTAGATGTTCATTAGGCATATGAAACAGATTAATAAAAACTTGAGGGTAGAGGAAGAAGAAGGGGAAAGAGGTTTCTTCTTCCAAAGTGACCATTACTCAGAGTCTGGCTGGCCATTGGTCTGCTTGTGGGAGATGATGAGTGGTTGCATTTGCATCACTTGTTTTTATTGTTTGTTTGTCTTGTTGGCTTTTTTATTTTTTCCTCTTTGCTTTATTTATTAAACTCTCATTCCCTCCACCCATGAGTTCTCTCTCTTGCTCTTCCTTTTTTGTACCCAATCCAACTGGGTCCAGGGGAGTGAATGAATGGCTGTGGGTGCTTAGGTTCTGGCTGGAGTCAGCCACAACAAGAATCTTCATGACCTGGAGAAATGGGCTTATAAATTTCAACAAAAACAAATGTTACCTTGAGCTTCCTGACACATGAAGAAACTTGAATGAGTAGGTACAAATAACATACTGAAAAGTAAAGTTTGCTCTGTACCTTTATTATTATTACTTTTGTTATAGGCTTTAGAAAAGTCTTGTAGAATATAATTGCTCAACATAGCTAATACTGTTGAATGATATTAAAACTATACGTCATTATCACCTGCATATAGATTCTTGGCTTGCTGAAATTTTAAGGAATGTATGTTATTAATTTCTTTTATCTTGAGGAATATATGAAAGAGCCGGAAAAGATGATCCAAGGGAAGTTCCAAAGTAATGCAATGATTTTCATACAAATAGAGTAAGTTAAGACTCTGCAATGTAGAACAGATGCAACTTACTGGGTACCATGGTTGTCTACAAACAGGATTGTCATGGAAAGATAGGCTACAGAGCAATTATTCCCTACAGCTTTCAGTACAAGAACTAGGTGCCTGCTTATTAATATACAAAACTAGAAAAAGGATGTGGTTTATCATTAAGTAGGGGATAGCTGTACAGAGCCTATTGCCAAAGTGTGATGAGGTTGCAAAATGTTTACTAGGGTTCAAGCAAGATCCATCAGAAGTTAACAGCGTGTAAACAGCATCAAATTCAAAACCTGAGCTGGAGATCATTGGATGCAATATTGAGAAAGAGGTATGATATATATGAAAGGAAGAAGTATATTTATGAAATATATAAAGAAGAGACTTTTAATCTTCCTTATGACTCCTATTAGAGACTCTTGAACTCCTGAATACCTTATCTGTTGACTTGTTTTAAAGACTGTCTGTGAGAATATTTGTACCTATTTCCATGAAGACTTGAATGTAAACTGTTTATTTAAACTATTGCAGAAGTTAGGCTGGATGCTCTAGTTCAGGCCTGAAGTAGTACTATTTTAACTTGCTTTAAAATGACAGGAACAAATTTAAGTTATCTTGAAGGAAGAGCTTAGGAGCTATAACTGATAACCAAACTCCTGTAAGAAATATTTTTATCTATTTAGCTAGTTGAGTTTTTAAATATAGATATGTAACTTCAGATCAAAGTAGAGAGGGTGTTAAGAAAGATGTACTTTCAGAGGCTTGGTTAATCAACTATTGCCTGAATAATTGGAAGGGTGCAAAGGCAAGCACAGTGCTCCAGAGCTTAGTGTTGCTGTAAAAGGTGGGAACCTAAATAATGACATGTAAAATAAAGGAAAAATTAATTCCAACTAATTCTAATTCAAATTCTAGTAGACAACAATAGGTCACAAAAGAGAGTGCTCATTAAATTTCAGCAAACTTTACTTTTAATTAGTTTTACTTTAAAAAAAAATAATTGTACCACTAGGGTGTGTGTAAAACTAACCATTTGATACGTAAACTATAAATATTGTGGAAAACAGAGATGTGATAAAGTTTTCTGGTGACTTCATTTACTCAGAACAGCCCCATCATCAAAGGATATATATAGAGAAGTAGTAAAAGCCAATTTTAAACTTAACAGAAGCAACAGAAGTGACAAATGATAGCCAGCAGGACTCTATGCTGTTGCAGCTTGCTGAACCAGATGTCCAAGAGATTTCCAAAATACCAAGAATGCAAGCATAATTTCTTACCTGAAAGTTACCATGGATCATCTAGATAGCTATTTTACATTCCAAAAGCACAACAGTATTTGAGAAGACCTGCTTTTTTGTAGGCAAAACAGTTGGAGTCAAAATCTGTATATTGTTTCATAAAAAAGTCAGCTGTAGCACATTCAAAAATGCTACTGTGTTATGGCACTTTTGCAAAATGAGATTGTCAAAACTTACACAATTGACAGTTGTATGAACAGCAGACTCGGGGATTATTGACACAGACCAAGCTTGACATTTGATAAACTGCTAGTCACTGTTATAACAGGAAAGCATTTCTTGGTGCTGAGCATAAAACATAAATAAAACTATTGCAGTAACACCACAGTGAATTCTATCAAATAAAAAGACCGCAAAGTTAATGGACAGGATGATAGTTTTAGGAGTTGTCTGAACAAGAGATCGCATGTTGCTAATGAGGTCCACCCAGGTCACTGTTTTTAGGAATTTACTTCATAGGAAACAAAGTGTATGGCTGGATACAAGTCTGCCTTCTCTAAAACAAACAAAGAAAACACTCTGAGACTTCAAAAATACTGCTATGGAAAGTAAAGATAAGCCCATATATGATGATGAGGAATTAGAAAAAATAATTAAAAGTATGAGTAATTTTCTGTGAGAGTAAGATCACCACACCTGTCTGGCCTTCATTTACTATACTCTTTTAAAGATATCAACAGAGAACTTTTATACACTCCATTGTAGAGGTCATCACCTATAATATAAAAATAGTTTCCTACATATGAAATAAGTCAAATAGCTTGTTGTTATCATTCACATCTGTATGATGGTAAAAGTTGAGATGTTAATAGAAGACTGCTGCTTCATTATTCCAGGCTTTGCATACCTGATTGCTGTAATCTAGGGTCAAGCGTGTCTTCTACTACTTTTATAAAAATTTTTTTTAGTTCTTTTAGTATCTGAGACCCTATACTGCTCTCATTAACAGATTACCTTCATTGACCATGTCTAGGTCAAAAAGAAAGGATGGGAAAAAAATAATCTTTATTCTCAAAGTAATCAAGGTACTACATGCTGAAATATACCAGGTAATCTCAGTCACAAGAGTCACAAGATCCAGACACAAAAGTCGTGTCTATTTTACACAGGAAAATGAATGCAGGTAGCTGTTTGCTTATTACTGCTCAAGAAAGATGTTACAGTATTCAGAATGGAATTCTGTGTGTTCAAGTCCCAGTTTTACTCTTTAACCACAGTCTTTGCTTTTTCTAGAAGATTGAAATTCAATCCTTGTTACAGGCTTCTTACAAGTTTTGAGAGACAGGAAGGGAAATGAGAAAATTAACTACCTATAGTTGAACCTATAGGGTTTTGTCACCATTTTTTAATTCCTTACATACTGAGTGTGAATAGAATTACCCCTATTATAATGATGTGTCCAAAGTCAGAAAAGAAAACAAAGCAATGATAAAAATGTACAAGCTGGCCAGAACTTGGACAAGGGGATAAAGATAGGAGCAAATAATAATAAAGAGATGACAACAGCCTGTACATCTTGAAGGTCAAAAAAAAAATAGGAGAGCAGCTAAGCCTATGACTAATGCTGTTATAAGAGAATACAGGTCATGAAGAGTCAAGAACAGTAATAGTTGTGTTGCAGGAATGTGCATATAAAAAGAAATCAATAGCTTAGGTTCTATTACTTATTGTGCTTTGTATTATCCTTTTGTGTCTGACAATCTAGAAAAAGCTGAACTCAATTACATTACATAGTATTCTGTCATGTTTTTCTTAACTCATCTAATTATTTTAATTAAAAATAATTATTTAGTTATATTTTGAAATATTTTTATTTTTTAAATATTCCATCAAGTCCAAAAAATACTTTTTGAATTAAGAAATGAAACAAAAAAAGAAGCTTCTATTGCCTTAGGACAAACTGTGTGTTGTTAGTGTGTTGGATAGAAAGCATAGGATGAAAAATATCAGTTGATATTTATATTTAAAATTATTGGTAAAGTATTTCTCTACATCGTCATATATTTATGATTCTTACATATATATGATTCTATTTTTAAATTGCTCCACTTTGAAATGGTCCGCTTCAGGAACATTTTAAAGGTAGTAAATGGTGATTTAATTTCAGTTACTTCTTTAGATACATGTTAAATAAAGTTTAAGCAAGTCTTAAAACTTGGAAAAGGAGAAGCCTTTGACCTCTTGGCCATCATTAATATTCTGAGTCCTGCTGTTCAGCACTGCTCTGAGTTCTGGTTAAGCTCTACACTGGATGAAGAAAAAGGTTCTAAGGAGCAGAGAAATAGTAGGAACATGAGTGAAGGGGAGGTTTGAAAGACAATACATCAAAGAATGAAACTCCAGAAGAATTGAAAGGGAAGAGAAAGTGACTGTCGCAGCAGAATGAATAAGACAAACAAAAAAAAAAGGACAGATTTATAAAATTTATCAGGTCAATTTAAATAAAGATAGTAGTAGGATTAGCAATGTGATTTTGTAATGTTGTTTCACCTAAGATTGCCTCCATGCATCTGCTTTTATCATGCTTTTTCTTCATATCAAACACTACTGCTTCTTCTTTTGGTTGTGCAACAAAATGCAGTCACATTGTCACAGAAAAAAATGCCTACTATCTAGCAGTTGACAAGCTCATCAATGTTTGATCTGAGTGGGGAAGAAAACTTTACTTCCATAACCTTACTTCTCAAATTTCAGGTATCTGAGAGAAAGTACTATTCAAATAGAAACAGAAACAATTAAATGCTCCCTCCAATCAGGACAAGTAATAAGTGGGTTTTGCCTATATATTTTCCCTTTGAGTTTAATAACATGATACAAAATATAGACAATCTTATAGATGTATGGAGGCATTGTAATGTCTACATATGTAAGGCACTGAGCAAACCAAGATTGAGAAAGACCACATTTGTTTTACAGCATGGACTGGTTTTTGTTTGATTTTTTTGGGGGGGAAACTGCTTACCATTCTTTCTACTGTAGTGAAGAGGCTCTTAGATCCTGATTCATTACATTCAGTTTTAGGGCTTAGATGTAGTTAATCTAAATTAAGAGCCTACTTCTTGTATAATTAATGGAAATAAGCTGGAATATATATAAACAATGAGTCCCATTGAAGGTTTCTATTAACTGTTAGAGGTATTTACCTATTTCCAATAAAGAAAGGGAAGGAGCTGATGGTGTCTTTTCTTCCTAATTGAGATGCCTTAGAAATTGACTAGGCAGGATGACTGAGTCACATCTTTATTTTCAAGACAAGCAAAAGATAGACCTGAACTAAATGCATCCACCTCTTAGTGGATAAGCTCACTGTACAGCTACTACTTCAAGAAGAAATGCCATTACTTAAATCCATGGACAAATCTTATTTAAGCTCATGGACAAATTTTCTAATAGTTTTGCTGGCTGAGGTTTGATACTTGTTTGGAGTGCCTTTAAAACTCCCTTTGGAGGGACAATATTTTTCTTACAAATAAAGGTTCCTGCTCTCCCCCGCTCCAGATAACCTAGTTAAAGAAGTTAAAGTGTCCTAATGCTAAGAGCTATGGAAATTATATATTTAGTATGTGTGTAATCAGTGAGAAGTCTGTAGTCTATAAGTCTGTGCTAAACCAGATCTCATTCTATGCATTCTTACAGGTCTTAACATAACCAGTAAGGAAAATTATAAAACTCTGATAAGGAGAAGATATTTTAAATAGGGATAAAGCTTAATTTATANGACTTAACATAACCAGTAAGGAAAATTATAAAACTCTGATAAGGAGAAGATATTTTAAATAGGGATAAAGCTTAATTTATAAGCATTTTCATGTATGCTTTAAATAGCCAAAATAATTAAAGTGACATTTGAATAAATAAGAATAAGAATGATGAGTTAGAAGAAAGTGTTTATGGAATAATATGCAGTTTAGAGCAGTGAGGTTTCAATATATAATCTATAGATGGCTATTGCATATCATTTAAGAGTAATGTTATCCAGATTTTTTTTCCTGGTAAATATTAAAATATTAGTTTTAGCTCTACACTAGAACAAAATCTTCCCTATCTTTAAGGAACTCCCTAATCCACACCTCTACTTGCTTTTACCAGAACTCCCATCTTCAGAACAGACAATAATTTTAGAGTTAGGTCTGAGTTGAAGATGCACAGATTCAAATACTTAATTTTGTGTATAAACTCTCTTGTTTGACTCATTTCACCTTGTATAAGCATCAGTTGGGTCAGAGAAAATAAGTTTATAACTAGCAATGTTACCACAGTTTGTTTCTACTATTTAGATTTTTTAATGCTTTAAAAGAACAAAAAATTAAAAGAAGAGATACAGTGATTTTTCCTGACAAATGTCCTTGCTTTATAGATAAAATAAGGGAAGAAAAGAAGTAAGATATGCATGGTGAAGACCTCTTTAATTTAAGAACTCTGTACTTTCAGGTCTTCTAGTTTGCAGGATCTCTCAGTCTGATAAAATGCTCTATATTTGCGCATGTATGTGTATATGTATATACACAGAGTTATGCATACGTGTGCATACACATGTGCACACACACACAAATAAATAGATACACACAAATTGAAATGGTCTTGTGACCTTTATGGAGTTTTAAACTTGCAAAGAAACATTAGGCAGCTGTTTAATATCAGCTTATTTTCTGCCATAAGTTTTTGTGAGAAAGATAAAATAAAATAAGCAGTCTATTATAGCTTTCAGTCAGGAGTTTTAATTGATATTAATTAAATTGTCTTCCAAAGGGCATATTATGTAGGGGACTTCCCCATTTCAATAATTAGTCGATGTTTGTCAAATACTTCAGTTCTGGTAGAAAGCCAAATTAAAAAAAAGGAGATACAGACCAGGTAAGTGTTAAACTTAAGTGCTTCCTAATTGTTTTGCACTAATTATTGAGAGTTTTTATTATGCAACTGTTAATAGTATTCCAGCTTTCCTCAGTAAGAAGCATTACCAACATGCTTCCAGACTGAATATACCTTTTATACTAACAAATGTCCTAATGGAATGAAAAATATGTAGAAGTGTTCAGAAATTGTCTGTAGTCAATAAGTCATATTCTTCCTATACAATTCTGAAGTAAATGACTTCACATTTAGTAAAAACAGAAAGTTATTTTGTTAAAGCCTAGTTTTGTTTAGCACAGAAACAATAAACCATTATGTGTATTTTTATTTCACTGGTTAGCGAAACATTATGTGGAAAATTTAAAATATTGAGGCTCTTGTGTATTCTGCTTAACATAATTATGTTCCCATAATAATGGAACTTCTTTCTTTTCCAGTTGACACTCCAAAAAATAAAAAAGCCTCTTGCATTTTTTTAAAAGTTTTGTTACTAAAAAAATTACTTCTACCTTGGTGTCAGCTATTGCAAAACTGCATTCAAACAGCTGATAAATGAACTGAAAAGATGCCTTAGATGGTTTCTTTCCCAGTTTTTTACCCAGTATTTCTGCATAAAAAACGTTTTTACTTTTAGGATTAAGAAGTTAGAACTGGAATTGGTAGGTATATAGAGATCTTTCTTTCTCACCTGGAGATAATGAGTGGAAACATTTAATCAATGTTATGTGAGTATTAAGACTTGGTAGAGTTTGGTGAATCATTTAGCCTCAACATATTTTATTTCAGCAATCTGATGAACACAATACTTTCAGGAGACAAGAAGAAAAGGGTTTGGTTTTGGTTTTTTTCTTGAAATTAACTGTGTGTACTAATATTTCAGAAGTTATTAGACATTTAAAAATAATAGAACCCTCTCTTGCTGAAAAAGGTGAAACCATCACCACCTAGCAAAACAAGGCTCTCTCAGCTAAGAGATTGATACAAAGAACAGGATACAATATTGCAAGATAATCTCTATTAAGATTGAAGAGAAAAGTGATAAATCCAATTCAAACATTTTTGAGAATAATTTGAATGAATGATACCTAAATTAGAGGAGGATTAGTTTTCAGTGATTTTCCATATTTAATCCAAGAGAGGAAAATGTATCAACCTAATGACTTGTTATCAACTAGAGGGATTCACTTTCATGGGTACAATAAAGTATGTTAGAAATTCAAGAATTTAAATCACACTTAAGTCAACACAGGATTCTTATGCTATTCTTCCTTCTTAGTAAAACTTCTAATAGCATCTAGCAGACATGTTTCAGTCTGTTCAGCTTGTATTTACATTGAATTCTTTCTTTATATCCTTTCTTCAATAAGTCTTAATTTAAGGCAATAGGGACTGCTAATTTCACTGAGGAAAATCACTGTACACAAGCCCAAGAAGACTGCCAAAACATTAACTTCCTTAAAGTTGCATTATTCTACTTGTGAATTATCTAGTTTTCAGCCCAAAGAACCTGGGCTGTAATTCTTCTCTACCAGTTCTGTAACCCTTCCTACTGAGGCACGTTTCTTCAGGCATGCACTTATGCCCATTACACACAGAGATGCCCTGTGCTAGGAGTCTAAACACAGCTTAAAAACACATAGCAGGTGTGTGTGTGGCTCATACATATGGTGGATAGGTATGGTACCAAGCTAAGCATTAATGTGCTTATCAGCTCTGAAACCCCTGAATAATCTCTGCTGTCCAGTAAGTGGTCAGTCAGGGGTGGAGTGTCACCTCCCATAATACTGAAAATGTCTGATGTTTGGCCTTGCTGATTTATTGTGTTCAAGTTGCCTGCTTTTTCCTTAAGGTGTTATATTTTACATGTCTCTGTTTTGTCCATGTGATTCCCTGAGCTGCCAACTATTGCCATTGCAACAATTTCTCTTCTTGCCTGTGTCACTACTTATTTCATGTGGCTCTCATTCAGGTGCTCTCAAAGTTTAACAACAACCACCTCAGTAAGACTGAGCCAAGGTCATGCAGCTATGCTGTACCAAAGTAGCCCTAGGGTCAGAGAGATTAACTCAGGGTCTGTGGGTTACCCTCTGTCTATAGTGTAAGTTATCTAAAAGCTTGCATTATAAAAATATTTTATGTAGTTTATAAATTAGCAGTCATAAATTAAAACTTCTGTAAATATTTCACTCTGTAGTCTTTATCAGATAGGATAAAGAATTTTATTTACAGCAGTAGGGGGAAACTGTTATGATGTCTAGAATACATAAGTATGTATGTATGTATGTATTTATTTCAATGACCCTGAGGAGTGCAAGCTCCCGGAGCGTGGTGAACAGGAACCAGAAGACAGGGACTGGCATGTCAGTGAGGGTGTGGTATGGCAATTTGCACGGCAGTTCACGCAGGCAGGATGAGAGGGGCAGGGCATTGAGGTGCTGAGGAGATGCTAACTAACGAGGTAAATTCCAGTGGAAGTCACCACCCTCTAGGAAATAGGTTGACTATGGTATCCACACAGAGGAGGGTCCCCTCCCCTGCACTCACCAGGGTGGAGATTGCTACCCAAACAGAGCTGCCACAGAAATATGCAGCCGTCCAAGCCTCTGGCTGTAGGGAGTTCCACAGCCTTTCTCTGCCAACAAATGACAACAGTGTAAACATCTGCATGAGGTGTGAGCAAGTGGATGACTTGCACAGCCTGGTAGTAGAGCTCCAAGAGGAGCTAGAAAGGTTAAGGAGCATTAAGAAGTCTGAGAAACAGACAGACCAGTAGTGCGTGCTCTGCCCTCTCAGGGGCAGAACACACAACAGCCAGCAAAAACACCCCAAAATCAAGGGGTCCCTGTACCCTCCCCCCATCAACCAGGTAGCAACAACTTACATGAAAGTAATAGTAAATGGAAGCCACTGCCTTTAGCAGCACTTAGTCACTTCTTGGGGCCATAGGCAAGCCCCCACCTTGCCCACCTCATCTCCCCAAGTGTGTCTGAATAACAGGTTTGAGGCTCTGGATGTGGAATCCCAGATAAGGAACAATAGGGATGATGGCCCACCTGCATCAATGTCATCATCACAGGTGGTAGGGTCTACTCCCTCTAGTAGTACCCCTAACCCAGTAGGGTCTACCCCCTCTAGTATGACCACCTCAACTAGGAAGAAAAGAAAGGTGGTAGTGGTAGGCGACTCCCTTCTGAAAGGGACAGAGGGTCAAACATATCAGAAGGACTCTCCTCTCAGGGAAGTCTGTTGTTTCACTGAGGTTAGGGTTAAAGATATTGAGAAAAGGGAAATCAAAAGGGACTTTAGGGCCTTGGTGAGTTGGTTAAGGGAGTTGGGGCACAGGTTATTTTTTCTTCAATCCTTCCACTTCTGGGCAGTGACACTGGAAGAAACAAATGCATCCAGCCTGTCAACACATGGCTCTGTGGCTGGTGTCACTGCCACAGCTTTGGGTTCTTTGATAATGGGATGGCCTATACAACACCAGGCTTGTTAGCGTCGGATGGCACTGAGCTTTCTTAAAGGGGGAAGAGGGTGTTTGCAGGGGAGTTTGTGAAGCTTTTTGACAGGGCTTTAAACTAGATTTGAAGGGAGAGTGGGATAATACCAGGTTTCCCTGTGAAAAGCTGGGGGAGGACATGCCACGTTAGCGGGATGGGGTGTGAGCAAGGCCCTTAAAGGAATTCCAGCTGCTCCAGCTACTGAGTCAGCTTTACTGGGTGCCCAACTGAAATGCCTCCATATAAACACACACGGCATGGTGAATGAACAGGAGGAGTTAGAGATGTGCACATGTCTGCAGGGCTACAATCTTATTGGCAACACAGAGATCTGGTGGAATGACTCCTGTGACTGGAGTGTTGGAATGGATGGATAAAAGCTCTTTAGGAAGGACAGGCAGAGGAGACAAGGAGGTGGTGTAGACCTCTGTGTCAATGACCAGCTAGAGTGAATGGAGATCCACCTGGGGATGGATGAAGAGCTGAAGGAGAGCTTATGAGTCAGGATTAAAGAGCAGACAGGGGACATTATAGTGGGGGGTCTACTACAGTCTGTCCGATCAGGAGGACCAAGTGGTCGAGGCCCTTTTATAGACAGATAGGAGTAGCCTCACGTTCACAAACCCTGGTCCTCATGAGGGACTTCAGTCACCCTGATATCTCTTGGAGGGAAGAGGCACAAGCAATCCAGGAGATTCCTGTAATGTGTTGATGACAACTTCCTTCTGCAAGTGATAGAGGAGCCAGTGAGGAGAGGTGCTGCGCTGGACCTTGTTCTCACAAACAAGCAGGGGCTGGTGGAGAACGTGAAGTTCAAGGGCAGCCTTGGCTGCAGTGACGATGAGATGGTGGAGTTCAAGATCACGAGGGCAGCGAAGAGGGCACACAGCAAGCTCGTTACCCTGGACTTCAGGAGACTGGCCTTTGAACTTTTCAGGGATCTCCTTGGTAG
>VZRW01003041.1:0-63535 GCA_013398125.1 Aegotheles bennettii
TTTGTTAACCTGTCCCTGAAGTTATGATATTAGTATCAACTATGCATGGTGATTTTTTTAATGTGAATCTTCTTAAGGATTCTTCAGTTAATCAGGAGGCTTCTGATGTGTATGTGACATTATGGCCAGGATGGCAAATGGCAGGGCTAAACACATCTGTAGGGCAGTGACTGAGAAAATTTGTTTAATGTAAGGCTGTGGAAACAACAAGGAATAGTTGGGTGGAGTAGTGATACCATATTGCTCTTTGGAATACATTCTGCTGGTTTTGAGACTTCTCCTGGTAGTCTCCATGATAAAGCATGCCAATTACCTGCGGGTATACTCAAGAATATGTTGCAAAATCTAACTAAAACTATGTGTTTAGATTCCTCTCTTGACACAACAGTTGGTCTTGATGTTCTAATGGTTGGACTTGATGATCTTAAAAGTCCTTTCCAACCAAAATAGTTCGATGAGTCTATGATTCTATCTTCACTTGTCTGTCAAAGATTGGATATTACAGCCAATGAAGGAATTTTGGCTTCAGAAGGTTCTTAGTGGCAATGCACAGCATAGGACAACATAGGTGCAGCTGAAAGTAGCAGAATACTTCTGATGTAATATTTGTCTATCTTCTGTTAGTACATATATTTAGTAATCTAAAATGTCTATTAGGTAAGTTTCAGTGTATTATGCTCATTATATTGTCCTCAATAAGAATATAATGACTAAGTGTCATTACCACTTTTGGAAATATTTAGCCAGATGTTAACTTCAATTTTGACACTTAGAAGTGTGAACGATATATGAAATTAACAACAAAATTTGGACTCACAATAAACAAACAAACCAAACAGATTTAAAAACTCTCGTGTAAAATGATTATGAGTCAACCAGAATGGCTTATTCCAGAGTTTGTTAAGGAGAACTAGAAAAGCCTCAACCAAAGAAACAGGCTCAAAAGTGGTTTTAGCTACTGGATAAAGATTTCAGGATCCTGCTAAAAGTAAACATAGAAAGTGGTTCAGGGGCTATGAACTCCAATTTCATGGAGGCATCTTGCTAGATGTCAGGGAAAATTGACTAAGTTTGTGCAGGTTTGAAACATATCCTCTGCTGAGATCATCCACTTGTGCTGTCTTTGAATTCACACCTAAATTTTCCTCATTCTGCACTTACAAGTAAGTCATGGCTCAGAAGGTGAGCTTATTTGTATTCAGGTTTGAATTTGTCAACTGAGCTCCATTTTTTCAAATCTTGTCCAAACCAATGAAATTATTGAATGTGAAGAGGTGATAGGTTTGGTTTCATGTGTAATTTTAAAATGTTCTAACCTGTCAGAAAAAAACATGGAAAAGATCCAACATTGGTAAAATAGTTAAAGTGATCGTGTAGTCTCAGCATTTTGCTATTTCCCTGATGTTCTTTCAACTTAGAACCTTTTTCAGAGTCTCCAAGACGAAATGATAGTATTTTTTTTTCTTTTTCACTTAAAACTAAACCAAACCAAATCAAGCTTGTGAATTAGCTGAGTGAAAATCCACTAAAAGAAAATTTGCCCTGCCTGCCCAACACAGAACCACCACTATGAAAATAAAAATACTTAAATGGCTAATATCCAGTGAAATACAAGTTTTAAGCAAACATTTAAGCATCATCTTCGTATTATAGAGACTCTGACCTAGAATCTTATTTTATTTAGTGCACAGTGTGACAAAGTTAGGATGATAAAATTAATACCTCTGCTTTGCATGTAAAGTATTCCTAGAGATTATTCTGCTGAAATTCACCAACATAAGTGTATTCCATACCCATTAGTCTCGAATTATAATTGAAACATTCAAACACATGATTCAAACTTAAACTACTACTTACTGTAGTAGAAAAAATTGTAAATGGATTTGTATATGAATCATTAATTCAAGTCAGAATTGAGAATCTTATATTGTAAATAGAAGTGAAACAATTTAACTCTTAGTCTACTTGTAGAAAAGAAGCAACAAAAATAGATATAAGAATGTCACAGGTTGACCATTTTTTTCTGAGACTGTTATACAGCAATATTCTTTAATTTCATAATTTGTTAAGATTACCTTTGTCAATTAGCTCCATAAACACCTAACGTTTGTGCTAAATGTTTTATAAATAAACACTGAAGACTTCAATTAGGTCATCCTTATTGCCTCTGAGCAATTCTTATTTAGAAAAATAATGCAATGTGTTAAGTGCCCTTATAACACCTATAGTAGGAGTTATTTCTGTATAGGGACATTTGTAACAAAGGGAGAAAAATAGCATGCACTTAAACATGTGAAATGAACATATCTAGACTTGAGCAGATGAACAGCATCAATGGAAACTGCACTCTTCTTGCTTCTTTAAAAAGATACCTAGCATACTTAAAAAATGAGTGGGGAGGTAGTACTAGCTGAGTGCTATTCTGGATGATGCAATTACTTGTCATCTCATGAAAATAAGTTACATAAACATGATGGACCCCAGTGATATCCATCAGGAGTAAGACATGCTGTAGAAATGTGCCTTTGAAATAGTAAATAATTTTGCTCCAGTGGCTGGTTTCAATATGAGAATTTAGAGGATCACCCAAAGCTTATTCAGTGAAAATTTCTCATGCAACAATCACAAATTCAACACCCATCTCTGTACTACTGATGCATGGATGTAACTCTATTTCACACCTATGTCCTTCTGTTCATGCTAAAAAGTCTGCCTAGCACACTTTGTCACTATCTAACCAACAAATCTACATTATCCTTCTGAAAGTGCTCTCCATATTGTGCTTTCTTATTTACTTAGAGGATGTGACCCTTCTTGTCATGAAGACTATAAATTTCACTGTCACATTTCATTCAGGTATCTGTTATAGTTTGAAAGGGGCAGGCAAAATTCTTATTGGCTTTTGCTGCCAGGACCCAATGAATAAGGGGTGGAGTTTAGGACCCTGTTGTGAAAAGGGGTCTGGGGTGTCAGGTATCAGGTATCAGGTTCAGTATTCCACCCATTTCCTGCCAAACTCTTTAAAGCCAGGAGGACTTGAGGGGGCGCTTCAGTCTCCTCTCTGGGTCTCTTCGTCCCCCTCTTGGTCTCTCCGGCTCTTCGTCTCTTCTCTCTTCTGCTCTCTGCTGCCATGCTTCCTTGCCTGCCGCTCGCCACGTGGAGCCAGCCCGAGAAGGCCCAGCCTATTTGTTACCAGCTTCGCCACGTGGTCTGCGGCCTCCGACTGCACCGAGTACTGGGGTTTGGACTATTTTTAGCCCCATCGGCTTTGCAGTGAAGGACCTTTCAGCAGCCTGTATCGCCGGTCATCGGAGCTTGGGTTGTATATATTTGTATATATATGCATTTTTCCCTTTTCCCCACCTGTTACTCTTTCTCCCTGTGCCATTAAATTTGTTATAGTTTTTAATTTCCAACCTGAGTCTGTTCTTCCTTACTCCCCTTCTAATTTTCGGGGGGTGTGTGTGATAGAAACAAAACTCTGTCTGGTTTGTGGCTTGCCCTGGCCGTTTGCTAAACCAGCACAGTATCTTTCTACAAGAGAATATCCAGCATACAGCTAGTTATTAGGGTTTTTCTTCCTTTACTTTAGAGAAATCTGAAGCTCAGTCTGTCCTATTGATTCACATAGATATTGATATTATGTAGGAATGATTAGTTATTTAGACTATACTTAAAATCAAATGTTTAAGTTTTTTAACTTAAAAATTCACATCAGCTCATCTAACTTTCAAACCACTTTTTCCCAGACGGTCCACCCCTAAAAAATCAGAATAGCTCTTCTTGTATATAAAATGTGGTTTCAAGTATCATTTAGTATGCACTGCTTTAGTCATGTCTCTTCTCTCTTGGTTTTCCTCCACTACTTTTCCCTTCTCTAGGTTACCAGAATAAATGAACATTTTTTTTTTAAATAAATTTTACTCATGGTAAATCAATGAAAAAGACCTTTCCAACATTAATTTTAACTGCACTTCATCAATCTATGATAAATTCTATTTATTCCTTTCAATGCTAAGCCCTGATGTAATATGTGTTTTCAATATCTATGTTCCTGATGTCTACTTCATATATTGTATATCATGAAAAAGTTGAGATACCACTTTTAAAGAATCATTTAACTATGGTTTTATTTAGTAAAATTTTATGCAGTAGTGGGCTGGAAAAGGATCTTGAGACCTCTTATAACTACTTGTTAAAATTCTCCCAACAATCTCAAGAAAAGTTTGAGAAGAGCCTTTTACGTCTGACAAAGTCTGCTGTCAGTCTTGGATGAATTAAGTACTGATAAATTATACCTACAAACACACCTTAACTTGAAAGTTCATAAGGGCATTCATTCTTGTGTCTTGGAAATTAATTGGATTGTGCAAAATGAGAGATATTTAAAAAATACATTCTTCTGAGAAGAAAATCCTTGGTGTCTTCTAAAAATGTATACCTCCACTATTCTTCAGACTATTACAGTGGAATAATTTTCTTTATTATCATAATTAAAACAAATATTAGTATTACAAAAACATACTGTTTTCTACTTTTTATCATAGATTCTAATGAATGATACATAATTTTGAAATGTATCAATTTGTTTATAGTCTTTCATCTTTATGAAAGAGAAATTTTCCAAAGTGCTTCACTGAGATTCAGATGAGCTTTATATATATACCTATTTTACCTAATAATGGAGGATTTATTTTTGGGGTTTTTAATAAAAAAATAATTATTCTTATTTTATTTTTTTTTAACTTCCAACACTGTATTTTTATTAAAATGCTTGATATAGCCAAATATCTTTCAGTCTCCTTTTCTGACAGATATTTCCCACTTCTTAAATAATATTATCTTTAATTCAGTCTATTGACTTAAAGGCCAAATGTAGAGTTCAAACAAGTAAGTGTGCATCATTTGTTTTTCTCTGTCACAAAGAGTTAATAAAAAAAAAAATCTTTTTTCTAGGAGAAGACAAATTTTACCTTCATTTTTGCTTCCTTATTTTCTGTTTCAAACATGTTATTTTAAATTGAAAACAGTAATATTTCACTACAGTGGCAGGCATCTTGAGTTGGGTCTTATGACCCCTGAGTGCAAGCAATATGTGTATTCACTTCTTTTTCCTAAAGACTCGGTATTATTGCCCTTTCATTGCTCTTAGAACTGTGTGTGTCCTGGCAGCAGTTTTCTATGCAATGTCCATTCAGATGAAACATCAGGACATCTTCTGCAGGTTTTCTACAGGATGAAGACATTTCACAGATATGCAGTATCTGCTTGCAAAGTCTCTTCAAACTAATTTTGTTCTGCAAGCTGTTTCTCTGAATTATGTCATACCATGTTAAGAGTAAAAAACTGAATTAAGGTCTAGTGTCTTTGTGTTTTTTAGTAAATGCAGTGGGGCTAGATTCTGCTGTGCCTCATCAAAGCCACTTCTTGCTGTACCCATTCTCCCTACTTCACACCTTAGTGTATGAAATATGTAAGAAACTGTGAAGTTTTAGTCCCTGGACTTCCCAGTTGACAGAGCTACAGACATTATGGATTATTTCAGATTTAACGTGGTAAAAAAAAAAGTAGTCTCCTGACATTCCCACACTGAACTCTGCATGGTTTTAACAAGGAGCTTTCCACTTCAGTTGTATCACTGCGGTTAATTAAAATGAGAAGTTTCACAACTCTGCTAAAATAAATATGCCTCTTGACTCGTCTTAAACTCTGTTTTAGTGTCAAAGAATTATTGTGCTAACCAGCATTTATTGTAGTTCATAGTGACAGAGGAGATGACTGTCATAAGATGAAATCTAAGGGGAGATAAAAAATCTTTTGGCTAATCACAAAGAGAAAAATAATTTCAGAACTCAAATATTATTAACTTGAGTATGAGAGATATTTTTGAATATTTTGTATACTTTTCTAATTGAAAGCAGTGAAAAAACTAATTTGTTTCTAACTTTTTTACAGTGCTAAGATCTTTCCTCTAAAAAAACAGTAGAAGTTTGTTAAGGCTTATACACGTATTTTTAGAAATGTTAACTTATTACTCTGTATCTTTCCATGACTCCATCTAAAGTGGAGAGGAAGAGGTTATCTTTCAACAGCTTCTGTCTGGAGAGTTTGTAGACATTAAAGACTTTGACTCATATATAGAATGAATTAACTTGCGACAGCTGAAACAGTATCAATTCCTGCAGTCTGCCTTCCTATCTCCTGCCAGGCATATTAATCTATAATATATTAAACTTAGTGCTGGTTTACGTTAACATAACAGTCTGTAAACTATGATGGTTAGCAGTCATGCCTTTCACAGCCTGTTCAGACATCCCTGATGTGGGAGTGTAAATTTATGACAGAGAAGTGGGATGTGGAACTGGGAATGAAAACCACTGTATGTAGACAAATTTAAACCAAAGCTATAAATGACTCAGCATCTGTAACAAGAACAGAACACCTCCTCAGTTTAATTGTAATTGGCATGTTCAGTTCAGAAAACACAGATGATGTCTGGCTGAGTTTTTTCCCTGGGCAAAACAGGAATATTTGTATTCAGCATTATTGCAGTGAATGCGTTAGTTTATGTTCTTGAAACTTGGGGTTTAGTTGGGGCCAACAATTTTCTTGTGTCATGTTTTTCTTTTTCCTTTGTTAATGCTTGAATTTAATTTCAGCTCCCTTCCAGAGAAATAACTCTTGGAAAGCAAAACTTTGTAGAAGGTAAATAGAAACCTAGTTTCCTAATAGAAAAATAAAGAAGAATAACAAAACAATAACTAGCAATGTAATAAAAACAAGCCAATGTGCAGAGAACTTCATAAAATACAGAAATACCTGGGTGTTATATTGAAGAGTGCCCCTTTCTGAGAACAAAGCTGAAATGCTGCTACAGTATAACTACAAGAATTTAGAATTTGTTTCATCTGTTTTCTGAGAACTTTAAAGAATAAAAAACAAAACAAAAGGCAATTGGATGTTCATTTCTATATAACAAAATTTAAGCAATTTGAATGTAATGAATGGTGTATTAAAGAAACTTGCCAAGACTAATCCATCAGTATTTTTGAGTGACAAAACAGCATAGGTATCTGCAAATATTAACTTATTTTAAGGAAATTAATTTTAAAACAATGTGAACTTTTTGTTATTTTGTCAAATCTAAAATAAAACAACCTGGGAAAACCATACTTATGTCCTATGAGTGACACACAACTCTACTGACAGCATTAGAAAATATAAGCACATATGTAAACTGCATACTGTATCTGTTTCTTTCAAGAGGTACTGAGTTACTCCACTATAAGACATTTTAGAATACATGCTGTGATATCTATATGGAATAGTAAATTAATAATTACTATTATTACTGGAAGAAACTTCTACACTTACATCAGTAATGATGATAGATTTAGTGTCTTTTTAGATAGATTTGAGACACTTGTTTGAATTCTGTCTGCAATTACAAGGAAAATATGAGTTTTTTCTTTGAAAATCAGAATAGCTACTTTGCTATTTATAATTTTAATTAATTTATTTCTTCATACAGAATACATGCTACTTGCACAAGTAGCAAAACAAAAATATTTGATTTATCTTATTTAAGAGGTGAAAATAAATCTAATACTTGATGTCTAGAATAAAAATCCACTTTTCTGTATGTCTGTCCATTTCCAGGGGAAATAAAAGCTGTAGAGACAATAGTTGCTAACTACACATTTAGGTAAACAAGATATTATTAGACCATCATTATACAAATAGAAGAGATACTTTGTTAAATCTTCTGATAGGATTCTCATAACTGTATAGAATGGTATTTTGTCTTTATTTCAAAGCTATACATAAAACATGCTTGAGGCTGATTGTTACTGCACAGCGGACATTGTCTGGCCACATGGAGATCCCCTTCAGGACAGAGTCTAGTGATCCATCTGATTATTCCCTGATAGTCAAGATTAGCTCCACTCTGAATAATTATTTTCAAACTTTTATGGTAATGTGAAAGCACCATATGGATTTTACAGAGGAAGAGGCTGATCATATATTCTCCTGAAAAGATTCATCATGTCTGCTGGAGGGATTTCCTGCCTCAGCCAGCCAGCCTGCAAATGCACATCTCCACCTCTCACAGGACAGAAGTTTTCCCTCAGATCTGCTAGGTGACCTGTTTGTATGGGTATCCTTTGACCTATTTCAGTCTAAAATTGCAAAGACAGTTTAATGAGCAGGGTTTTGCTAACACTATTCATTTTGACAGCAACAAATAAGGGACCATTTGCAAAGCAGCTTAGTAAATAGATTGGAAATGATGAAAACCTCCCAGTGGACACAGTGACAAGCAGCTGGCATGGAGAAATGTTTTGCTGACACAGCTGCAATGGGAAGAGAAAGTGTGCTCAAGACTCAAATTTAAGAAAAATAGAATGCCAAATAAAACAAAACCAGCTTTGTGTTATTCTTTCTGGGAAAGAAACAACCTTTATTCAGTGTGAGGTGAAGATACTATGCAAAAGTGAAGTTTGCAACCGTAAGTGGGGAGTTTAAGATTTCACTTTGGTAACAACAGATTCATAAGACTTGAAAGCCAGAAGACACCATAATGTCATCCAGTCTGATGTCCTATAGAAAATATATCTTGACTCAATAGTCATTAATTGAGGAAAATGATTCTGCAAAATTCACATAATATTTGGGAAGCTGGCTTACACACTGTTGAAAATGGTCACTTGGGTTTATGAGGACTCTGGGACACAAGTGAAAAACTTACTGTTTAAATTCTTTGCCTCTTTTCAATCAGGATTTACTATAGCAAGGTTGGATGTATTCCAAATTTGCTTATTTTTTTCAAAAGCCCATTTTTTTCAGAAAGTCCGAAATGTGCAAACGTTTGCACTGTTCATGTATAAAACGGAGTTTTCAACTTCCCTGTTGATGTTTCACCATTGAAACACAGAGGATAAAGCTGAATATTAACCTGGTTAATTGCACATATTTTATCTCGTATTACTACATAGGATACTGTATGTGAAGTAATCTGCTGTTCAAAGATTTCCATAATACTGTGCACAATAAGGAAAGTTAATGACTCTAGAATTTCTTGGCATTTGCCAGATTGAAACAGACCTGTAATACAGTGTTCATGCAGGTTTTGTTGTGTGAAATATAATGTTGTGTGAAATATAATGTTGTGTGAATTAGGTCTGGGCAAAAGAATTAACATTGCTTAGCTTTTTAGGAAGTTCCAGGACAGTGTTTGATGTGGCAAAAACAAGCAGAGCATTACTTTCTGCAAGAAGCACACCATCACCAGTATGACAAACTCTCCTAGTGTTGAACGCTGAGTGCCTGTTTCTCATTAAGAACTGAACCCCTGAATTCAAAGAACTATCGTGGACAATCTTACAGTTTTTCCATTTCACTTTGTCACAGTATGACTGATCAAAGCAACACAGCAAATAAGCAGCCAATCATCAGCTTCAAGCTTTTGACAAAGACTGATTTATTTTTTTTTCCTTTTTTTTTTTTTTTTCTGGCTTCAGATTTAAACCTGACTTTAGCAAAACAAATTCAACAAGTGGAAAAGTATGGAGTAGACTAGCCACTGTTTTCAGTTCCTGAAGTCAGTGTAGAGGCCTAGATGTATGCAAGCTATTCTGTCTGAAGCATATGGCCTGGTATGCTGCTTTTACAGATCCAGCATATTTTGCATTTTTTACAAGATGACATATGGGTTGTGTTTCTTTTTTTTTTATTTTTAAGTCTTGTAGTTCTAAGGAAATCTCTGACTCTGCTGTCACCCACAATTGAGGGGTGGGAAACAGGGTGAGCCAGATGAATCAGAAACTCCAGTTGCTCCTTGGAAAAAAGATCACTGTTGTATCACTAACAGTTAACAGACGCTGTCCTGCAACTGAGGGGTGATTGTTGTCCCTATCTGGTGGTCTGTCACAGTGAGTACTGTTTATTCTTTGGTTTCCTGAGTATGAGGAGTGCCCAATAGCTGAACTGAAATGGTCTCTAGATGATTAAAAAGCAGACTTTTCTAGCACTAATACAAATAATCTGAGTTTAAGCTCATAAACATTGTCAGCTACTTCTGTGATGGTAGATATCTAAGCCAGTCTGCCTTCCCATGGGTTTTCACAGTGTTCCCAGGACATGTCTGATCTTTATGGCCCATATACTATGAATCTGGATAAAAAGGGAATAAAATTAACTAATTCAGCAAATATTAACATTATTATAATGAAACCACATATGAAAATATATAATGGATCACCTTTGTCATTGTCACAATTTTATATAAATTCTTACAGTAACCCAGCTTTGCTGTGGTCTAACTACTATCTGCACAGTGAATGTAAACTTCTTGGGTATCAATGTCTAACCAAATAATTTCCCATTCTCTAAAACCAGGATTCAACAATATAAAACCAATTCGAGATCATCATAGTCAAGTAAAATATCCTTGTAAGGTAGCTGGGAAGACTTGCAGACTGTTCACACAGAACTTAGGTAGTAGAAATCACATTCAAAGTTGAGCATTAATAATGAGTTTTTGTATGAAGGACAATCCATTTGAAATCAGTCAAATAGAATTCACCTCTCAGGCTCAGAAAGTTGAACAAAATTAGTATGACATTTCTGCTTCTGCTTGAAAAGCGGAATACAGTAATGGGAGGCTGATTCAAAAACTTTATCATCAACTTGCTTGAAAATTTTTTTCAGCTCCAGCGAAGGTAACATTTATTTCAGGGTTTAAGTGAGGATCATTTTATAACCTTCTTGTACAGCTTTTTTTCTGTACCTCAATATTACCCTGTGTGGTCAAGAATCACAATTTTAACTGAAATCAATGGATTAATTTCCATGTTGCACCGCTTGTCAAATATGATACTTTGTTTATTCTTATGGTTTGAGACCTGCAAAGCGACATTAAGAGGTTTTGTCACACTGAGGACATATAAGACAGCATTTTTAACAAGGAAGGAAATGTGAGTACTTTCATTAATATATTACTACATAAGAAATCTGCATTCAGCTTTAAATTACTGATAAAAGGCTGTTTAAAAGAAAGAAAAAGCAGGTAGAAATAATTTTTTTTAATATCACATTTTCCCCAGGATCTACATCCCAGTTTTCTGCTTTATGCTATTTCTGATTGGTTGCACAATAGAGAACAGCTGAGAAATTAATCACTTATATTTCATGATATTACATAACAAAATGTGATTTTCATCTTTTTAACCAAGTTACTTCACAGTAAGTACCAGAGTGAACTTGAACCCTTTAAAAAATTTGGATTGGTCAAAGGAAAGCTATCTAACACAAAACAGGAATCATTCTTGAAAGGCACATCTGCTGCTAGAGTATGTTAAACTAAATGATGTGTACTGTCTGTCTGCAGGTCTGTATGGAAAAATATAATAAGGATGGTCCCTACACAGTATCACTTAAAATAACACATTCCTTTAGAGGTTTGGCTGGATTTCTGAATACTGTAGGACTGAAGGATTTTGAAGGACAGGAATAGTCATATCCCTTTTCTCTTGCTCAGTGCACATGTTCAGTCCTGTTTTACCTGCATAGTTGTGTCTCTGTTGTCCTCATCAGCCATTTTGTGGACTCATAATGGAAGGATATTCCCCTGAATGTCATAAGGGCATGTATTACTAGAAAGGAGTGAGTTCAAGAATATACTTTTCCTCAGGAAAAGGATTCCCTCAGGAATCCTTAGAGAATGAACCACTGTATGAAATTAATTTACTTATTTATTCATACATCTACTTCCAGACTAAAACTAACACCTATTCTGCTTTAACACACCACATGATAGTATGAGAAAACATTATCCCACGTCTTATACAAAAAGTCTTATGTAAATGTGTGTTAAATATACTAAAGCATGAAAAATACTTATTGTGTCATTGCATTTATATGCAATTTTTACTAGCTTATAACTTGGCAGGAAATGTGATCAGGAAGTATTTCTATCAGTATTTTAGATAACATAAAGAGGCAAAAAAATCAGGAGATTTGAAGAGGAGCATTGGATTCTTAAGAAATACCTAAGTAAGCTAGAAAAAAAAAAAAAGAAAAAAGAATAACATAAGTTAATCAAACACCAATTCTATTACATTCATCATTAAAATAATAGCTATCCTTCCTACACTTGTAAAACTCCTACAGATCTGAAGTTGCATACAATAGTATCTCAACTAAACATTTCCCATGTTTCTGCTTGAAACTGACAGATTACTATATTTTCTGAACAACAAAGTTCTTTTCATTCTTTTTTTTTTTTTAAACACTTGTCTTTCTGCTGTTATACTTCAGCAGCTTAAATATGGGATGAGAGTTAGAACCATGAAATAGAGTTAGACACTTTCTTTTCAGGGAAAAAACACAAAATTTGTAGGAAAATTGTACTTTAGGTTGGACTGTAACTCTTAATAAAGCCAAGTTAAATTCAAAGTTGACAAGAAAGAAAATAAAATATAATGTAGGCATTTGTAAAATAAAAGGTTTAATTTCTCCAAACATATGCTACTGAAATTTATTTTGACCTTTTTTAAAGCTGTGTAACTTTTAATTTTAAATTACACTTGAGATTTTCTTCATCAGAAATCAATTACATAAAATCAGAGAAAACAAAGCCAAAGATTTCAGTTTTCAAGTCAAATAAAGATTAAATTGAAGCCAAACTTATCTCTCCATCTTATTTTGTTGAATTTCCCTTATCTTTATCCAAAAATTTCTGTTTCATTTTAACCTTAGCAGTTTTTAACTTTTCCAGTTTTTGTTGCAGCCATTAGTCTGAAGATTTACTGCAAGGTGTGATTCCCCAGTTTGCCATTTTGTGTGTGTCTATCCACAAAAATCGCACTCCTTTCATCAGAGTCACTGTGGTATTTGCAAGTAGAAACATTATTACATGTTGATTTCAGTGTGTTGCTAAGTTTTAAATAAGGTTTGCAAAAGAATCTGTATTTCCTCAGGGTTTTTCACTGAAAGATCAGAAAGAATTATTTTGCCAGTGAATCAGATAGTTTCTCTACAAGATGAATTCACTCGTTGGATTAAAAACGTTCAGACCTAGGCTTGTCCCCTAAATTATGTGTAAGGAAGAATATGTTATTTATTGCACAGAAAATATTGAGGCTGTATGAAATTAAGTTAAATTTAGGACTATACTGTACCTCTTTTGCTAGTTGTAGTGATTCCTAGCACACGGACAACAGAGTGCTCAGCAATCTGCTGTTGGCACCACCTGACCTCAACTTCAGGCCCTTCTATCTCCTGTCCCAGTTAACAGTTTTGTCTTTTGAACAAAGTGGAACAGAATCAAAAGGAAAAACTGAAAGCTGTTTGAGAGAATCTCTTGGCATACTTGTTAAGTAGCTCTATTAGTTGGCCTGAATCAGGCAGAATATAAATTTAAACTTTGATTGTCTACATATAAAAGGTTGCTGCCTTAACCATTGCTCCCATTCTTCACCCTAACAAGATTCTAGACCTAAACAATTCATGATTTCACTCCTCAAGCAACCCCAGGAACAGAGCATCTGTCTCAGGCTTTCCTTCCTGGTTCTTTGGCAATTTCTTGTCTCTCTGTGCTACCCATGGTGTGCAGTTCAGGCACTGAGAGCACAAGACATTTTTGGTTCCTCCTCTTGGCACATAGACTACATCTATATTCATAAATTAAACATTCCCAGGACCATTCTCAGCACTGAGGCCAGCTGGAACAGAGCATCCCACATCCATGCTATTGCAGTCTTTCTCCCTCCATCAAGGGTAACATCATCCAAACTACCTAATGGGACTAGTCCTTGGCCTGTCGTAACTCCCAACTGTGCACGACAATTGTCTGGGAGAGTCATAGTTGACCCAAAGCCAGAACTGCACCAGAGAGTTTTTAACAGATTATTATGTTCCAATGGTTGGGAATGTTCCCTGTATGATTCTAACATAAATGCATTCTTTGCCAGAAATAAATGGGAATTGTGAGGAAAGTCTTTCCTAGTCCTGTGTAAGCAGGCTCAGATTTACTACACACTTGTAAGGATTAGACTGTAAACATGGCATACCCAAAATCTACTGAGGTTTTATCAAGTCATCCATGAGAAAAATTTGCATTAAATCAAGTCTGGCAATGTGACAAGCAGTTGAAAACAAGGTCCTATATTTGTATTCAAACTGGTATCCCATTAATAAGCATTGTATAGTTGTATGTTTACATATATAAAACACAATTTTCCTGAAAGGCTCTGTCTTCGAGTCTACCGGTAGGATTTGTTCTTACATTTTTGCACCTGCAACTTATATGTATATTATGAGTACATATCTGGATATTTGTGTCTCTAATGAATTCATTGTTTATGAAAATTATGTAGTTGAGACTTACAAGTATTAAATTTTAGTGTATTTCATTCCCCTCAAGATTAAGAGTTTCCGTGATTCATTAGTTTCAGCTAGTTGTGCGATTTTACAGCTTGTGCACAAAAATGGAAAATATTAATTAGCAATTTTCTCATTGTTTTTTAAGGAAAAGCATTACAGACTACTTGAAATCTGCTCCCATATTTCCCTGTATTTAGTCCAATTGCTGGTGGTGTTAGAAAGTATTGAAAAGATTAAATATAGATATCTAGCCTTGGGGAGTGTAAATTAACATGTTTTTAATTGATTGCTGTATTCAGGGAAACATTCCTCAAAGAAAATTAATTTTAGAACAGCATATTTTGACAAGCGCATGTGCCAATTTAAAAATCTGTGATCAACTTAAAATAGGTTTTAAAGACAACAAAGAACCGTTTCTAATTCTATAAGGAATTAACACTGTCTTAAAAGCATGTTTTCTCTGAAGTGGATTCACACATTATATAGAAATCCCCATAACCTTTCAATCTTTTTAATAGAATTCTGAGGGGCAAATTTTAATCTTAGTTACGCTGGTGTGAATAGAATAATTTCTTTGAAGATAGCAGAGTTACCCCTAATATATATCAGTGTAACTGAGAACAGAATTGAGCATATGAAGCCCTGGTCTGAAAGAAAAAGCCAATTGGCTTCAAGCTGGGAACACTAAAGGACTGTTTGCCAGGAAGGATCATCAATGGCACCTCAAACTCTGAGTGGAACTTTTTAATGTTCATTAATGTTACATTGGTTTTTCATTCTCTCTCCATTTTGTATTTCAGAAGTTTCTTCTCTAATTGACACAAGTGGATTTCCATCCATTTGCATGTTTACATTAATCTCACCTACAACACATAGAGAAGGGATGGTATGAATGAGGCAACTGTTGCTTGACAAAACTGTTAACTTAGTTATCTCTTATTGAATAAAAAAGACAAAAGAATTCCATAGAATTTATTCATTAATGCAGAGGGACAGAAGTAATCTTCTATTTCTGAAGGAGTAGGGCTTAAAAATACTTTAAGTGGTGCATCTACAATAGCATCAAGAACTTTCCTGCAGTCTGGAGTTAAACGTGTATGGTCCTGCAAATACTAATTTGTTTGTCATTTCATGTTAAGTAAGGTCTCTTCCATCCTCTTTGTGGGCTTGTATGAATCTCAGTTGACTGCCTTGCCATGCACATGGGAGAAAGGAAGTGCTGTCTCCCACTGTTTGTCTTAATACTTGACAATTCTGTTTGCATTCAACAAAGTCTAAACAAAGTCAGGGTTAATCTTGACTCCAGAAGAACGGAAGTATAAGCCCCCCAAAAGTCCAAGAAATTAACTTATTCCTCCGTATTGGTGCTTGAAATCTGTGGGAAATGAGCATGAATTGTCACAAGGATAAGCACAGAAACATTCTTCATAGTAAAATGGAGTCTTACTTAATCTAATTTAAATGGAATCTCATTTTGTCTACCAGCACAGTCTGAATGTTCACTCAGATAATGTGAAATGATTTAACTGTGGCTAAATGTGCTAAATCTTCTCCAGTATGATTTTACTCAATGCAACTACTATGTTTTCTGTTCTTCAGGTTGAAATAAATAGTTAAATCATAGATGATACAGAGTTTATTATGTCTATATTGTAGAACAGCCGTATAAGGGATAAATAAAAAAATGCAATGTTGTTCATATGCATGATCTCATAAAACTCCATTTCTAGCTTTCCTACAAAATAAACAAGCAACAGAAACATGTTGATTTACAGAAAAGAATAAAAAGCATAGAGCTGGATAAATGTGTACCAAGTCATGCATTTGCAGATTTCCTTCTTATTTTCAAACAGTGTCCATAAATAAATCAATTTGTTAAAAACATTAAATAAAAAAAATATGTATTTGCTAAGAACTAGCAATGTGCCTGACATCAAGACACCAAAAATATCTTATTCCTCATGAGTATTCAGTCTTCATATGTATAGCGGAAACAGAATGCACCCATAAGTCAAAGGGATTGTATAGCATTGGCTCAAGCAATCAAGGAAAGGAAAGGGAGGCCAGAGCAGGGTGGAGAGCTCTGATAAGGACCTTGGAAAACTGAGCTTGTTATTCCTTGCTGTCAATGCACAGAGGTCTGTGCATGACAGCTGTTACACAAGAGGACTGCACACTTGAGATATTGGTCGTTTGGGCTGCTAAAGATGTTGCAAAAGCTAGCCTCAATTTCTGTCCACATCAGAAAAGAAGTCTGATACCTCAGCAGTCTGGCACCTAAGCACTGATTTATTTTGCCTTATTTCTAAAGCTCTTAGATAAAAATTAGAGCAATTTTTTTGTAATGATCTTGTCAGTTTTGGACCTGTATTAAGCACAGTACTACGCCCTGCCATGTACATAATAGGTATACTTCGTAATAAACAGATGTGACCTTCTTCTGCTGGGTTGTTGCATGTCATTTCCAAACCAGAATCTGTACTTATTAGCAGTGGTTTGTGAACAACAGTGAATATTATGGTCATGTCCATGACAAAATTATATGGTTATACAGCTTCTGTATTCAAAAGTAAATATCTAGATTATTTGGGCTAATGCAACATGAGTAAAAGACTGTAAAAATACACTCATCTAGTTCAAGGTTACACAGCTGGTTACTGATAGACCTTGGAGTAGTATTCATGCACTCTGACCAGAAGTCAGTTTAACTGCCAACTTTTTAAACACAAACAAAAACAAAGCTTTGTTTCTTGAAATTTCTGTAGAAAGCAAATAAAAATATTTAAGAACACAGTTGAAATGAAAAATCTAATTAGAAATTGTCAAACTGTTTGCAAGAAATTGCTCACTACTCATCTTAAAGTAGTCAATAGTCTTGTCAAATATTCAATTTTATCTGTCTGTTTTTTTTTATCCAGTGGGATCAAAGACAATTTAGTAAGATAAGTATGCAATAAAAGACATCTTGACCTTGCTCCTCAAAGCTCATTTTATAAAAAGTAAAAGCTGTATTTTCTGTTTAATATATTCTTATAGTAAATAATACATAAATTACATTTTGAGTTACAAAAGAACAATCTCTGTGCTCATTTGAAATTCAGAAAACACACAAGTTATGCTTTCAGGTGGCAAAAGCTCCAGGGTTCCCTGGCTGTCTTTTGTGTTACACAGTCTTATAGAGTGCTAAGAGCTGATAGATGCTTATCAAAGATTCATGTAAACACTGCTATCAAAGCTGTGCTTTCTGGTACTGCTTCCACACAAGAGGGTCAGCATGAAACATAATTAAAGGAAGGCCAAGGATAGAAATGTTATACCACCAGCCTTTGCTATATTAGAGGATTCACTTAGTGTTCTCTCCAGTAAAGTATGATAGTGTCAGAAAAAAGAGAAAGATACAGGAATTCAGGATTAAGTGTGGAATTTTTGAAAGTGCTCACACATTTAAGAGCACAAGAGCTCAAAACACAACTTGTCCCAAGCTACTTACATACTTTTTTTCAAAACACCACTAAATGTGTTTAGATAAAACAACCCTTTACACTTCAATGCCTGACTTTAGATCTTCAGATCATACGTTATATTATTACACTGATTTTTATTGACAGTAATTCCCTGGTAGTATTTTCATCTGTATGTCAAAAGATAGAGGATCAAGAATAATAAAAGGGATAATTCTTAAGACACTGAAGTCTCATTCAAAGCTCATTATGATATTAATTGTTAGAACCACAAAAAGACTTGTTCACTGCAGAGGTAAGCACTGTAATGTTCACTCTTGGCACAAACCACAGTGCCACTCTAGGCACAAAATCTCCTGCTAATTAGGGTCCAGGAAAAATAACTAAACTCTATTCTCAGATGTAAACAGGCTGAGTATTCTGCTGGTAAACCAGGCAGGTGAAATCATCTAGTAGAAACATTTGTCTTGAAATCCACAAAGTCCAGGATCTTAGATGTCTTTATGTGTTGAAAATTTATCAATTTCAGACTTTTCATATGAAACAGGAAGAGACATAGCTGAAAAATAGTCCAGTGTATAGGAATGACATGCAGAATGTTCTCATGACCCTAGCAGTATTGATATCTACTACTACATAAATGAATATTTCAGTCCTCAGGTTTTAGTATACCTTTGTAGTTAAAGTAATTCTGAATTTAATTGGCATAATAATTACTACTTGGACTAGCTGGTAAGTGAATGTAAAAATACTGCCAGAGTGTATTTAATGTAAAATGTTCTTTTGAAATAGACACCTGATCTCTTTCCTTTATTTCAGTAACTTTTGCATAAAAATTTTTTCATTAGTTTCTGAGAATATGTAAAAGTAGAGCTTAGAATTAGGATTTGGATGGAAATACATGGAGAGAATAGCAATGACTGTGTATTAATTTTACCCTTTTCCTTTCTTCCTTCTCTATAAAATGTACAATCCTCTAATACATTATCTTTTTATACAATAGTTCTATTTGTTTTGATGTTGCGAGTCTTGTGAATATATTCTACATCTAAGATTTTATAAAGGTACATCAAATGCCACTTATGTTGCTCAAACTGATCAATGACTACTTATGAAAATGCAAAACAATTTATGATTTCTACTTGTTATTAAAAAAGAGGAAAGGAAACATACTCCAGTATGATCAGAAGCAAATAAATTGAAGATTAATATCACCTACAAACTTAAAAATGACACATATATTAATGTGTTATTCATTTTCATGCAACATCAACATGAAAAATTGTTGCTGTGGCAGCAAATATTTAGTGAAAAAGACACAAAGAACAGATCATAAGATGAGCCACCTGATTCAAAAGTATTGTGTCAAGATACAGAAAAAATACACTGTAACCATCTGAGTTCTTAGTCTGTTTTTTGTTTTATTTCTCTTTTTTATTTTATTTTTTTTAATATATATATACAGTAGTGAGAATTTAGGAGGTTATGTTTTGAGTCATGAACTCCCTCCATAAATGAATTGCCTATATATGTAAACAGGAGTTAAGGTACTAGTACCAACACATGAAAAGGACTTCAAAGATGAACAAGCTTGCAGTTAGTCTTTTTACTTCCACTTCATAATAGCATTGGAAACAACTTCTATTCTCATAAATGGTGGAAATGTTGTGAGTCACAGTACAGTGGCTCTCAGCAGTGACAATGGGGAATACAACTACAGCTACGTATTTTTTCAAGTACTACTGTGTGTCATATCAGACACATCCACTTTCATGTTGCTGTTTGGCTGTCTGCCATCCACTGCTGCATCTTATACAGTAACACAAATCTAACTTTACAAGCATGTATAATAGTCTTCTTATTTATATAAGAATTATTACAGGTAGATCTGCAAGTATTTGTCTGTGAGGTAAAGTGAAGGCCAAATTATACCATAGCACAATAAATCAAATCAAGTTAAATTCAGTGAGCATCTGGATGTTTCTTGGATTAGCATAACACCATAGAGGTGTACACAGTGGACAATGCCTCTCTGCGGAAATTTCCCATTAATCTTAGAAATTTCCTGAGTTCTTCAAAACAGATTCTGGGGGTTATTGAAACTTACAGCCTGAACATAACTCAAGTGCTGATATGAAGAAGCCAAAGATTCTATTGTAATATACATAAACAGGATGTTAATCTACGAGCCACATAAAGTAGACTTTCTACTTCATCCAGTATTCAGACATTTAATTGTCTTATCATGGGGCACTAGAACTGAAGAAAATGTGCATAAAACTATTAAGACAATGCAGAGGAGAAAGATGACATAAGTTATGAAGAAAGATGAAAGAACAGGAATCATTTAGTTTAAAGAAGAAAAGGGTAAGGAGGGATACGATGAGGAATGTTCTTAACTTTCAGAAGCTGAAAGAGGTCAATATATTACTCCTACTCAGAAAAAGTCTAACTCTAGGATGTCAGTTTATTCAAATACCTTGCAACAGAACATGTTATGAAGATTCTAATAATTGTCAAAGATAGGTGGACATTAACTTCTCAAAAAAGTTTCTGTACAATTTTCTCATTTGTTTTCTCTCTTCATATAAAATAGTTCAAGAAAAGACAATTCAACCAGGTGGTATTGCTTGGGCTGAAAAACAGAGAGAGAAAATGGAGGTAAAAAACTAAGTCTAAAAACTATGTACCAATTATTACATGTTTCAGTAGTGAATTTATTCATAGTTTAGATCCTTTTTCAGAAAAGGAAGTAAGCAGTAGAATAGTGTCCCTAGTTGAAAAAGCATAAATATTCCCTCCTTTCTGACTAGGTCTTATGCCAAGCTGAAATCAGCTGAATAACACTTTAGTCTCATTATTTGTTGTATATGCATCAATCAGCTCTGCTTAAAATCCTAGTAAGGGAGAGTTGTTAAAAAGTCAATTCATTCTCCATGATTTTGTCTTGGTCCTCTCTAATGATCTTACAAGAAAAAGTTTTCAAATACAGATAATTTTAATGAACACTTCTGTTTAACCAGATCTGGTCTGAAGCTACCTACCCAGTTGTCATAGTTGACCACAGTGTAATTAGACACCAGGAACTTTAGTTGTCCCTTCTAGAAGCTTAGGACGATCTGATTTGGTAACCTAGATGAAAGAGACTCATTACTCAAGGACTGGGTTTGTCCTCCCATCAGGTTCTGAGCAGAATACTTACAGTATAACAAATATTTTTGTTATACTGGATGTGACATTTTCTGCTCTTTATGCATGCTCTTTTTTATATTGAAAGCAAAGAAGTTAGTACAGTCCATTTAACAGTGTCCGTTGATGTTTCATCAGTTATAGATGAGATTTATGCAGAACAGTGGCAAAGCATTTTTCTGTCATTGAATGAAAATCTTTTAAAGACAAGTCTAAATGTGAACAAAATATAGATGACAAGACACAAGAAGACATATTGCTGTTTCAGTGCTCAGCAGTTATTATCCATGAAAGTGCCCTGTTGATAATGGCTTATGCAAAATGGCATAGCCTCTCATGAACTAAACAAGTATACATGCTGACATTAGTAAAACTGCTGTACTGCTTTGCTTTTCTCCATGCAGATAATTTCAAAAGCATTTTTCCAATAATATTTTTTTCTTGTAGAATAGCATCTCATTACCCATATACTTTGTATTGATTAACAAGTGCAGCTGTTTTTTTTTGTATGCTTCACATTGAACGTCCAAGGAGGATCCTGTTTTAGTAGAATTCACTTTGAGTGGAAAATGTTAGTTTTTCAATCAAGAAAATACTGTTAAAAAACCAGCATCTCTTCATTAAAAAGCTTAAATCAGAAGAATGACTATGCAAAGTCAATCATTTCTTGTGATGCTGGAAACAGCCCCAGGTGATCTTTCTCTTTTTTAATAACAGTGTTCATTTATCCCACTAAGATAGATGAATGAGTTCCACCCAGCTACTGAAGACTTGGAGTATTTTAGTCAAGATCCCCAAAACAGAGATCCTCTTCGTTCTGTGTATGTATAAAAGGCCTAATCAAAAGCATAGGGAAACTGGAAGCCTTTCTACCGATATCTATGTATTCCATGGCACTTGTCTTAAAACATGGATTTTATTGTGATCTCTTGAGTCACAAATTTTCTGCTCTGTATATCACTGTGCAGCGTGCTGCATAGTTGATACTTGTCTTGTGGTTACTGGAAAAAAGTTTTCCAGCTTGGTTAAGGACAATTTTGCTACAGCTGACATAAGACACATTCCTGTGTACTGTAATCCATGTTACATGGATTTTTAGATGTTTCTTAAACCTTCGACCTCCATTTGTTTTGAATCACAATTTCATGCACCCTTGGCCTTATATTCTCCTTCAAGAAGATTAAATTTCAATGTTCCGAAATTTTGACATGAATTTTGCTATGCCAAGGAAACCGAAAAATGAGGGGAGAAGTGAGTGAGGAAGTGGAAATTTTGATGTAGACAGTCCTTGAAGTATATGAAAAAAAAGAAAAAGTCAGGAAAGGAACATAAAATCTTCTCAAACAAAAGTTGAGGCATATCTTATGGCTGTGACTTAAAAAATGAATCTGCTTATTTTTATCAAGAAGAATATTGCAGAGTGACTTAATTACTGTGTGTAACCAGAGTCATATGAGCGACTGATTAGCAAACAGCTATTAAACCTTGCAGAGAAATGCAAAACAAGAACCAGTTACTGGAAACTGAAACCATAGAAATTAAAAGCATATTAGGCAGATCTGTATTTTTTTAAAAAAGTGGGATAATAACTAACCACAGGTGTCAGCTTCTTTCTCTCTTGGTAAGTTCCTCGTTAAATCTGGTTGCCTTTCTAGAAGACACAGTTAATTCAAAAAGTGATGATTTAGTCAAACTTTTGTCATTTTCATTGTAGACATAATGGGATAAAGTGTAATGTAGTGAGACAGATTTAATAGTGTTTTCTGTATTTAAAGTCTATTAAACTGTGAATAACTGGAGCTACTTTGGAATGCATGGCATAATTATTATAATTACTACTATACACTTTAACCATCCTGTAAATTTCATTAGATATTCCTATTAATTTTTCAGTGAGGACTGTCAGAAAGCTTCCAAGTGAATATGCTACAGAGAAGAAAAAAATATTTTCTTTTGTAGATATCAACACTAAATTAAAAAGCAGCATCCTCTGATGAGCTACTTCAAAGTTGTATCTTTGAAGATTTTGATGATAAGAAAAACTTGTGTACCTGAACAAGATGTTAAGGATACATAATATATACTGAGAATGACCAGTGGTATAGTTTTCTTGCTCAGAAATATCAGGAAATTGAATAACCAGTCAGTATTCTCTGGACCAGCATGTAAAGCTCTGGAACAACCTACTGGCAGGTAACTTGCATGACAGCCAGTAATCCGTCAACAGGTTACCAGGGTGGCTTTGTTTAATCATTCATAACATAACGGGACATAAAAAAATCAATATCTGCCTCTGTCAGTGAAATACTGGATCTACTTAATTAGCTGGCATCAATATATTTGAAATAAATTGATTGGTTTGAAATAAATTGATTGATTGCATTACCACACAAAGCCAGGTTCTCAGGCTTTGTACATGTCAGACAGGATGAAAAGCTTAGTTTTCCACGTATGCATGTAGCAGGGGGATTTTAATCCATTATGAAATCTGCTATGTATTCAAATATATGCCATCATGACTGACCATATTTAAGCTACCACACTGAAATATACCTCTCAAAGCATTTTGAATGAAATATTTTCTTTTAGTTTTATAGTATTAGCTAGTTGTTTTATATTGATCATATAATGCACTGCACCAACATATCTCTGCAGCATCCTCCATATAATCTGGTACATTTTTATGTAATGTATATTAAATAGGTTTATATTTTATTTCTACTTTCTCTGTGTTATACTATTTAGCTCTGGCTATACTCTTCTTCAATGGCATCTGTAAAGGAACTTAATATCTTCGATCTTGACCTGTATGTGGAGATTCTTTTATGCTGCAGGAATGTAATTCTTTCAAAGAGACTATCCAGTAATTTGTGACTGGATACCATAATGCACTTTTCTAAAAGACTTGCAGGGATGAGAGAAATCTATTATGTGATTATGTGGAAATGTAACAGTTAGGCTGACTACTTCTGAAAGAGAGTGCTCTTGCCTTTCAACTAAGGAGAAAGCTTGGCAAGTTCAAACCTGCAGCAAAACTGTACACCTGACATTCACTCCTGTCTGAACCATGAACTAGATAGCTTCCCCTTCAGTAGCTTTTTTTCACTTTATTTCTTTCAGGTCTTTGAATGCCACCTAGGAGATGGAAAGTATCTATTCTTGAGTTGAGACTGGCATATTTTCTCTAAAATACTATAATTCAAGAAGGTGAAACAGGTGATGTGATGTCTTTTCCATCTTTATATACTGTGATCATTCTGAGATACAAGAATGACTATTTCAGCTATATCTTTCAATTTTCTTTGTAGAAATGTTAAAATGTTCAGAAACGTATTTCACTTTAGATAGAAAATATGCAATTTGGGTGTTGTACTCATCCAGGAAGTGTTGGTCTTGTAGAGAACCAGAGAACTAGCTATTAGATTTGGGCCCCAGGGGATGCCTTGGCTCATAAGACAAGATAGGGAAGCCAGGAACAGGCCCCTGATTGCTGGGGGCCACCTCTGGTTTGAAAGCCACTAGTGGTCTAGTTACCCAGCAGAGCAGACAGCAACTCTCCATGATACCACAGCCTGCTGAATAAAGTCTGTTAAAAAGCAGGGTAAGTTCACCTGGTGGAACAGCTGCAGTAGTGCTCATTCTATCATCGCTTTTAGGAAGTTAGCTCAGGAGTCTCTAAGTAGTTCTACACTCTACCACATACACATATCCTGAGAGTAGTAAGATATAAATAATGACATAGATACATAGCTTTAAGTATATGTATTTGAAACATGACCTGAATTGTAACATGCTTTGGGGGATGTTTTGATTGAGTATCATTCCACTGATAAATGTCCATTACTCAAAACCAATTATTCTCCAAGCCAGGATTATTTTTAGTGAATTTTCAGTAAAAAGACACTTCATTGTCCATTTCAACTTCCCATTTTGATATCTCTGAAGGGAAAAATTCTATGAACTAACTTGTCTAAGCTCATATAGAAAATCAATGAAAATGTTTAAAAATAGATTTCTTTATCTGCACTGTAGATGCAAGATAGCATATTTTTTCCATTCTTTCTTCCAACCAAAATAATCTTTCTAATAGCTATTGTGTTAAAAGTTGAAATTACTGACCATGTTGGTGGAAGTTTTACAATTTGATGTTGTTTGGCCCATGTTTTCACCCAAATGTATTTCACCTAAATATGTACATAAATATGATTAAATTTATCTAATTAAAAATATACTTCATCTAGCCTTGATCTTCCATATACGAAAATAATCTTCAGGTGTGTTTGGCAAATAAATTATGAGAAACTATTATCACAAGTATGTCCAAGTGAGATTCACAATCTTCCAAGTGAACAAGAAATACAGCATATATTCAAAATAAGGTACAATTTCAAATTGACAGTTGTAGTAAGGACTAAAGGAGGTACTGACTTTTTTTTTCTCAGAAGAAAATATATTCACTGTAGATTAAAGCTTTCTAAACTGAGATAATCAAAATCCCTAGATGCAACAGCTAGGTAACTGAAAAATCAATTTGGAGCAACAGTGTTGTTTAGTGTTTGTTAGAATGTTTGTTTAGTCTTCACTGGTGACTGTTATCTAAACAAGAAACTTTCATTAAGACATTTGTTTGAAACAGTTATTGGCACAGGTATAATTGAGGATATATGAATTTAGGGTTATTAATTTACCTGAAAAAAATTTGACTAAAATATATATATACTTCATAAACCACATACAGATATGAATGTTGGTTTTGAAAAGAAAGTTTGTAAGTCAAAGCAGAATCAATAAGACACTTCAGGCATTTATTTTATTGAAACATTGCATATTGCTTTGAAATTTTATCATTCATCACTTTAAGGGTGATTGAGCCAGATCCTCAGTCTGCATAAACAGGGGAAAGAATTCATTTGTCTCTTTTGAAACTTTTGGAAAATCACTGTGAAAGGACTAGGATGTATTAGAGACAATTTCTATTGAAGCTATTTAAATGTTCTTAAAAATTTACATTTGAATTTACATTTGCAATTTAAATTTACTCTGTGTTATTTATGCTGTTGGTTGAATTGAAAGTGATATCTTTGGCTGAACATTGACTATAACTTTTAAATTTCAGCTAAAACAGAACAACTGTTCTTTGGAAATGGAAAAAAAAATTGTTCATCTTTAGGAAACAAATCATGTAATTTGGATGAAGAAACCTACTGTTTTCATACTTCAAGCAAAGACTTGGAATTGGGGAGCTGGAGAAATAGAAGAGAGGATCAACATGAGGTCAGAGAGCTGTTTTGCTATCTGTGTGAAAGACACCTGCCTTTGGCTGACTTACAAACTCCTGAAAAAATGTTGTTTGCACATGCTAAATATGGGTTTGTGTGTGTCTGCCAATGTATTCTCTGAAGATACCTCCTGCATTGAGCATCTGACAGCACAAGGAGACTCTTTGTGGATTCCAGGGTCCACTGAGGTTATGGGCAGACAAACCACAAACAAGGTGGCTTCTTCCTGAGTGTGTAACAATGTGCTTGCTTTTTCCCAATGACAGTGTTAGAAGAAGATGTAACATATGCAAAAATCAAAATGTATGTACATCTGGGTACAAAACTTTAAGAGGTAAATGTTTTTCTAACTTCTACTCATGTAGGTAGAGATATTTATGACATTGACTACAGCTACCTTATTTATTTAGTACATTTTAAGGACATTTCTCTTTTCACTATTGTGCTGTACAGTCCTATCAAGTAATCATTAAGGTCTAGTGGAGCATTGCAATTGATGTCTCACAGGTTCTACATCAAATTATGAACTAGAAGAAAACAAATTAATCCTGTAATTTTTGTAAGTTGCTTTTCCTTTGATTAAAAAGAAAAACAATTGCTAACCTATTGAGATAATTGTATGTCTTTTATGCAAACGTTTCAAGATATGCGTTAATATTTTCAGTAAATATTTTGATCCAAGGTATCCTATATATTTTAGGTTTGTACCTTTCATGATATTTGCTTTTTATTGCTGTTTTGTTTCTTGTAGTAAATGTCAACAATGTACAAGCTGACATAATTATTAGGAAAAATGATAGCATGTTTGCTAGCAGTGGAAATGCTAGAAGTACTGTGTCTTCTAGTTTATTTCCTCCCTTAGTTAAATGGTATTATTTTCACCAGACATTTTGGCACTTTCATGGGGCTGGGAGTTTGCACTGTTAGGATGAATTCTGACAGTTCCTTGGTGATGAAAAATGATGCTGTGAGAAGGAAAACATTTTACACGAAAAGGAAAGAAGTACAGAGAAATTAAACAACTTGCCTAAGGTCACACAGGAAACTTCTAACAGAAGTATGAATAAAAGAGAAGTCTTCTGAAAACTGTGTAGAACACCTTAACTAGAAATCTACCTTTCTCCTGCAGTGGGCTGCTGCAGATTTCTATTTTCCTTTCCTCAAAATAATTGTTCCATAACATTTGTGAAATCTGTCATGAAAATGGGTTAATTTTGAGTAATTTTAGAATATTGTGATGCCCTTCTGTCATGGTTTAACCCCAGCTGACAACTAAGCACCACACAGGTGCTTGCTCATTCCCCCTTGGTGGGATGAGACAGAGAATCATAAGGGTAACAGTGTTCATTACTCTAAATATCCTCCCCTTCCTTCTTCTTCCCTCAGCTTTATATTCTGAACATGATGTCACATGGTATGGTATACCCCTTTGATTTGTTGGAGTCAGCTGTCCCAGCTGTTTCCCCTCCCAGCTTCTTGTACACCCCAGCTTACTGGCTGGTGGGGTGGTGAGAGGAACAGAAAAGACCTCTACTCTGTGTAAGCACTGCTCAGCAATAACAAAAACATCTTTGTATTATCAACATCCTTTTCAGTACAAATCCAGAACATAAACCCATATTAGCTACTGTGAGGAAAATCTATCCCAGCCAAAACCAGCATACCATCTTTTTATGTCATCTCTCTAATGAGAATAAAAATGAAAAAAAAATCTATTCTGTTAAAGCAGTGAGGTTGTACCAAATCTATCCAGTCTTGGGATTTGAATGGCTATCTAGAATAACAGTATGAACCTGTTTTCTGTGAACATATGCCAGGGATAGGAAATGATACAAAAGTGATTCTAATGAGAATCAGTCTCTTATGAGATGTTTATCTGAATGGAATAAACCCTTCAAGAATAATGAAAAGTTAATTGGCCTTAGGGGAAAAAAACCTGTAAAATTCTGGTCAAAATTATGTACAGAATGTATCACATAGAGTATACTATTCCACAATACAAATAATTTTCTCAAAGATTGTTTTTATTATGCTGTTACAGTAATTCAACTTATTATAGCTTGAAAAGAAATAAAAGTGTCTATCAAAAAAATGTAGCCCTGGAATTTCAAAATCTTAGAAATTGCTGCCAAATCTCTACTGTACCTTTTTCTGGACCAGAAATTTCAAGTAATGCCTGACTTGAAAGAAAAGAGAGCTACCACTTAGACGATCAGACTGCATTTAAAATTCCCAGATCCCATCTTTTGTTCCTGTAGTGGTCAGTGACCAATGATCCACCCAATAGCATCCAACATATTCAATTCAAGCCTGAATGTGCCTGTACTGCACATTCCTTCTGTCTCCAGGCTGTACATATCATCTGTTTCAGCTCCCATACTGTAAGTTCAGCTCTGTTTTTGCTTAAATTTTCATGCTGTTTTCTATTCCAACTACAAAATTCAGTAATCTTTTTCAACAGCCTCAACCTCACTTACCTTGCTCTAGCTGGTAGTTTAATTCTATTGTTAACAGTTTTCCTTGAGTTTAAGGCAGCGTTGTGTCCCTTTATTCATTCCCATAGTCCCTTCCACTCCTCTCCTCAGAGTTCCACCTACCCACTTAAACCTGCTTCCATCAATCACTCTTGTAAAATGCATAGAGATACAAGATTTTTCGGTTTTCAGAGTCCACAAAAATCAGTAGAAAGGACTTTACTGATTTAAAATAGCTTTGAATTGAGCACATAGTAATATTACATGCACAAAATATGTTGCCTGGTGATAATCTGAGCTGAGATATCACAACTGTAAAGAAGCTAGCAGCTGTTTCGCATGTGAACATTGCTCAGCACTTCAAAGGATCAGGGCTTTGCTCTTAGTGGTTGCATGTATCTCCACAAAAGCACTTATCTGACATAGTGGCAGGTGGTTCTAGAAATTTTATTTTTTTTAGTACTTTCAATTCAAAGAAAATATGAGTTCAGTTCATTCTCATTTGCAAACGTTCTGGAAGAGGTAGATAATATTATTGATGATATCATAGTTGTCATTTAGAGATCATGTGGAAACCTGCAGAGTCACTATTAATCATAGCCACGGAAACAAAAAAAAGGCAAAAATTCATCAATATACATTTTACTCTGATAAAAAATAATTTTGATGTTATCAGCAGTTTTTTTCTGAATAATCCTATTATTTTTGAGTAAGGATAAATTATATTTTTTCCACACAAAATGTGAAACATAGCTAATAAGAATCCTAATAAAATTTTCAGTTTAAACTATCCAATTAATTTAGGCAGCAAATGTCTAAATAGGTTAAACTGTATATGGCAGAATAGCAATGAACATTTTTTTTCTCTGACCATTGAAGCATTCTGATCACCCCTCATAAAGTTCTAAATGGCAGTTGATATCACCCCTTTTCTTTCTTTCTATTATGATTGCTATAGGAAGATGAAACATTTCCTGCAAGTTGGGAGAGGAGGAAAGCTGAATAGAAAGCTGAAAGAGAATTGAAAGAAGGATAAAGGACAGTTATTAAATTTGTGAACTCTATCAGGGGACAAGAAAATAAACTATATGACTGACTAGAAGTGTATTAGAGTATGGCATTTCATTTTTATGGAGGTTTCAGTATGATAAAGGTAACATATTGAAGAACACTGTAATTCCACAAAAGCAGTTAGCACATTCATTGAATATCAAGACAGCTAAAGTGCTTCTCTTTTGTTGCTGTCTCATGTTTTTATATGGGGCAATGTAGTTCAATGTAGTTCAGGGGCTCACGACTGAAGATCAGACTCCCTGAGCCAGTTTATTATAGGTTTTCTTTTCATTCCACACAGGAACATAATGTCTCAATTTATAGGGCTGTATTAATTTAGGAGTTTTCAGACTATTTGTGCCCAAGCAAAACAAAATAAGTAGAAATGCAAAAAGGAATGAGTTGTAAGCTCACCATTAGGGGTTCATTGGATATGTGCTGAAATCAAGAGCATTTGAGTGTGAAATGACTCTAGAATTGGTTGCAAAATTAGAAACTGTTTTAAAATACAGTCAGGCATCATCACCATTTGTTTGCTAAAGAAACAAAAAGAGAGAAAGAGATGGGATATGAATATTTGTCAGACAAGAATATAGCAATATGGCTATAGCCAGATTGATATATTTGGCAAGTCCTTGATAGAATTGAACTTCCCAAGACTGCCTTGGATTCAGGGCATGGGAAAACTAGTGCAACAACCAGTGACTTGTCTATCAGATGGTGAAAACTCAGGTTTTATTAAATATTTATGAATGGGTATATTTCTGTAATGAATGCCTTTGTCCTCTATTTTGTTAAAAATTTCCTAGTAGTAATTTCCCAGTAATTACCTAAAAATGCACATATTTGCTTCAAAATTTCCTTATATATGGAGAAATGTCAAATGATATAATGCACAACTTGATTTTTTTTAGCAGGCATTTTCTACAACAAAAGACTTCTTTCATATAGTCCTGAGTAGAACTAAGGGTGAAACCAAAATGTCTATATTGTTTCTCACTATATATTCTAATAGCTACATTGTCCTTCAAAACATAGTTCAAACTTCGAATGTACTCACGTAGGATGCACCTGCATTACTGACTAGTGCTATACAAAGAAGAAAGTAGGAAGATTTGACTTTCCATTATGGTTATAGGACCATATACTCACACTATATCTTTAGAAGCAATGAAATTTGCACCATTAGCTGTAGGCACACACTGTGCAGCTGTGACTAATAGGTAATGCAAAGTAGATTTCTGTACAGATATCCCAGACTATTTTACTGTCATTGATAAAATCCTGCACACAGGTAGAGGGCAAACACACAGCAGCAAGATAATTCCTGTCCCTTCCCCTCCCACCATGAAGTAATGGAACTCTATTTCTCAGTTGAATGGGAGATTCTGGCTACTTCTTCATCACCAATTTAGCCATCTGACTCAATCATGCTTTTTCTTGTGATCCTATTCTACACAAGACAAGTGTCTGTTTTGGTGTAAGTTTTCTCTACGGACCATTCTTGATAGCCTCTATGGCTTAATCACAAATATTTGGCTCTTTTAACTCTCCTTCATCCTTATCCATGAAGGTCATATACTTATAAGATAGTTGTGTCCCTCATTCCCTCAAGTCATAGCTTGCTGTTAATTACAAATTACATTATTGGAAGCATATGTACAGTAAAAAATAGGTTTTAAGCTCAAAGGGTACCACAAGGAGTTTGGAAGAGACCTTGACAAAGTTTTATACAAAATGGAGATATCCTACTCAGTTTAGTGAAGTCTAGGCTTTAGTAGTATGGAGATCAGCATTTATGAATCGTGTGGACTGGGGAGCAGTGTATGGTCTCACAGTTAATCTTAGTCTTCAAGAGGAAATCCCTTGATCCATCCTTCACAATTTATAAACTCTGTATAAACTAAGTAACAATACGATGATGTGGCTTTCTTTAACAAAGACTGTTTAAATAAAATATGCATCTGTAAATTAAAGTACTACTGTTTTATTAGGTAGTTTATTTGATTTTATTAAGATTTCTTTACTTAAACACACTTGATACACAGGCTTGTATTCTCTGCTTTTTTTGTTCAGATTTTCAACCAAGTTTAAAATGCCACAGATGAATAGTCTTTTCAATTGTACTGCATCCCAGCACATGCAGTAGATTCTTTTCTTCTGTCTCATTGTTCCATCTCACTCAGTTCAACCTGATCCACAGCTTTTTTTTTTTTTTTGTGATTCCGTTTGTTTCTAGGGTCAATTGGCATTGACGAGCCAATCCATTTCAAACCTACTTTCCTGACTTATTAAAGTATACGCAAACAGGAGTATGTTTCTCTGAGGTTCTTCTTTCAATTACAAGGGGTTTTCTCCATTAGGATGAAGTTTATAGAATGTTGTAGTGCCCCAGAGCAAAAGGTATAGCATGTAACTCGGGATCATACTCATGTTTTATCTTACTACACTTGGAAAAAATTAATCAATACACAGCGGATCTTAATCACTCAGATGACCTTACCTAAGTGGGGGAATAAACTGAGTGGCCTAGATTCATTAGTATTAAGAACAAGCATGACCGCATTGTTATGGTCTATTAAATTAATCTCTGCACTGAACCCAGCAATATACATTTGGCATGATATCTTGCCTATGATGTATCAAAAGAATGAGAATCTTTCTGCTTTCCTGACAATGTATTTCTGTGGTAGCTTGTACCACTATTGCAATTTATATAACTTTTAATCCCTGTCTCCCTGTTTCTTGAACTGTTGCATAAACTGTTGCGCTACAGCATATGGCTGAAACATGCTTATGTTTTTATTTTTGTTATGCAGTACTGACAGGTTATTTGAAAGAAGTCTTATTCTAGACAACAGGTCTTGCATATTTAGAAGATATTGAGGTCCATGGTTATGCTATTTGCCTTTTTGTTTTTTGGAGGTAGTATTCACCACAGCGGGAAAGGTGCTTAAGTCTCCACATAGAGCATCCATGAAGCATCAACAGAAATATGTGTGTAGCAAGATTCAAAATAACTAATTCATCTGGGTGGTACATGTGTGACACCACTGCTCATCCATTGAAATAAAGATATAAGAAATTCCTTTTTTCCCTTTAGTTTTGTTAGAATTTGATAAAATGTACACATAAAAAACATGGATTGAACTATGTGACAGATGCTGATTACAGAAGACGTTATGTGTTATAAGTAGAATAGGAGACAAAGCTAGGTAAAGCAAGGTTTTCTTTTCACAGTTAGCAGTCTTGAGAAGATTAGTATAATATAGCCTGTTGTTAGATGCTCTATTTAGACATTTAGAAGACAGTAACAGAGGAAGAAAAACATAACAACAAACACAATGAGTTTGGCATTTGCAAAACAAATATTCATAAAATCAGATGAACTTTTCAGTTCTCCATATGTGCCACATATGATGCATCCTTGAAATTAATAATCTTTAAAACAGTGGAATGAACCTGTTAAAGTTACCTGAATTAATCCATGAAAATGACTGACATTTTTGGTGTATTATTCTGTCAGATTTAATTTTATATAATGAGATAGGTAGATAATTCAACCGGGTATGAAAAGTATTTGGGTTTTAAATTTTGCTATTATTGGAAAAGCAATCCCTGTGGACTGTTAATTAATCAGATTATGTAGATATATGGGTTTTTAAATACTTACCCAAAAAGTTGCATATTTTTATATTGCTATATGCCCTGCATATTAAACATTCTTGGGATAAATTTCCAAAATATCTTGTACATACTATAACTGGCTGTGTTTTGAAATTTTTCACCTGAATTACTTGAGGAAATTTGAGTATTTTTACCACAGAATATTGTGAAAATTCATGCCAAGTGTATATTGAAGGTTTAGCTATTAAGGTCTAAACCCATGATTGATATTGCAGATTTAAATATGTGTGCATCTGTCAACCACAACAGTAGTAACTTAGCACATGGAGACAATTAACTACTTAGACATCCACCAGGTACTTGAAAATATCCTAATTCAAGGTTAAAACTGGTGAAAAATTTTCTAGAGAAAAATTAGATTTCAGTAAAACCAGGTTTTCACGTGAAATTATGCTATTATTTCTGATACTAAAAAAAACAAACCTTGGTTTATAGTTTAAAATTATGATATGGTTAAATGAAAATATAAATACCAAAAAAGTTAAAGATTTGTTGTATCTGTCATGCTCATACATATTTAACATTACATATAGTAATGTATACGCATATTTTTAACAGGATTTCTACTTATGTGTTTACATTTGAGGGGGTGTTGGAAATTTTATCTTAATGTAAGAAAGAATTAAATATTAAAATCTCAGCATTTCATACAGAAAGGGAAATCCACATTTTCATCAGGCTGTGGTATAGTATTTTTCTATACCTGAAAAGTACCTACCTGAAAACCAATAGGCAACTGATATAGATGAGATATGCTCACAATTGGGGTGACTGTTGGATGTGCAGGTAAAAGTCTGAGAAAACCTGAGCTTTTGCACCTAACCAGCTGCTAGCAATAATTTTACACAGTGGATAAAATCATGGATGGAACAATTTGATATGTCTATAATGTATGTGATGAGGTGAATGTCAAGGTTTAATACTGGGTCAGCGATTAAACAAATGATGGATGTTCTAAATTAACCCCTCAGAAAGGGGTTTCCCTCCCCAGAAAGGGAAAGGAAAGAGAATAAGGGAGGGAGACTTACGGGTTGGAAACTAAACTACACATCTTTAACAAAAAATATAAGGATAAAAAGAAAATAACGGAATATATACAAATATATACAAAATCAGTATCACACTTCCTCTTCAGTAATGCTTACATCACCACCAAGGCCACAAGACAGGCCCTGGGAAAGACCCAGACTGGACTCCTGGACTTGGCAGCAGATGGGAGCTGGACTCAGAACATACAGATTCAGGAACCCAAGGACTAAGATGAAAGGCAGAAGAATGGACAGAATCCTCCCAGGATGTTAGCCATGGAAGAACATAACTTAATCTTTGTGATCAGATTTATACTGAGTATGATGTGCATGGGATGAAATACTTTGGTCAATTTTGGGTCTCCTGTCTGGTAATCGTTGAAAGACAAATATGTTCTCAAAAAATAAGAGTCTTGGGGAAAATGAGTGAAGAAAAAAAATGCTCTGAGAAAGAGATGGAAAGAGACATGAAATCCATGCTAGAAGAGTATAACAAGATACAAAAGCCAGAACTAAACAGAAATATTTTTCCTTGTTATATTTCCCTAGCTTCCTTTCTTTCTCTATTTTTTTAATGAAAAAAAAATTACTTAAGAAAACTAAGATTATACTAAGCAAGAATTTGTTACAAATTCTGTGTTTAAAATGTTCAAGATCAAAACACAATTGTTTTTCTTTTGGAAAAACTGGGTTTTGCAGTACAGGGAATGAGAAGGATGAATCACAACAGGAGGGGGAGAGGGAAGAGGAATCAACAAACCCCATAAAAGTAACTTCTTTCAAAATGGAGCTTGATCAATGGGTTATGTGATCTGGTTATCTGCTCTAGCACTAGCAAGGGAATGGTCTCAATGACCAACAAAGTCCCTTTACGATCTAATGTTCTACAGTATCTATCATTTTAAGTTTCTTCAGGGATCACTCCAGTTTCAAAGATGATAGCTGTAATTGAACCCTATGGTGGTAAATACATTCAGTTACAACAGGATATAGTAACTCCTTATGGAAGCCAAGTTGTTCCCAGAGCACTCGTTGGAAATTTGCATTCCAAATGATTGTTTCTATTGCATAATTATGGTGATGATATGATTATTTGTCTTTTTTTATCTTTTATTTTCACAACTACTATCCAAAGCTCTGTTAGTTTTTACTAACTGCAACATACAGCAGAATGTTACAGTCATGGGCCCAAACTTTAATAAGGTTGCTCTCTCTGAGCTTATAAATAAACCAAGGTCATGCTCTGCATCAGGCCACACTTTACAGCTTTTCAAGCTACTTCATGAATGTGAACTCTATGTGGATAGGGACTGATGCAACTTGAAAAACCTGAGAAGTAGCAATTGAAGCATTTGTCTTATTTGGAGCTAAGTGAAGAGTCCTCCTGACATCCTCATCCTAGAAACTCCACTTCATTGCTGTCTGGAACTGAGTGTGAAACCCTTCCTGTCATTCTCAGGTTGTTATGTAGAATCTGCAGCTCATTCATCTGACATAAAGGCAGGTAGTTAAAATGGTTAAGTTGGGAATGAGAGGAAAGTAGCATAATGGAAACATACTGCAGCAGAATACCTTTTTTCTAAGAGTGAAAGAGAAATAAAAATATAAATCTTTACTAAAATAAAAATGATTTGTCCTCAGAGAAACAGAAAATCCCATTCAAGTGTTTTCTTGCTGTTAGCAAAGTTGCAAAGAGTACACATTTCATTTCAGAAGATCAATGCCACTTTACTACATATCATTGCTACATTTTGTAGGAGTGAATTTCCATAAAGGAAATATGGAAGTTTAAAGGAAGTTTATTAATGTAAAGTTTTCCAATTTTGTGTCAAAGTTGACTAGTGCACATGACTTGTGGTATATTTATCCTTGATTTTATATTGTAGATAAATTAGCTCCACTAGTTTTATTTTTTTTCCATCTTTTATTAATGCAGTATAATTTTCTCTTTTTATTTTATAGATAGCTCAGTAATTGGACAGTGATACTAATGCTGTTAAAGATGTTATAGATATAAAAATAATAGAAGTGAAGAAGGAATTATTTGGATTATCTACTCTGTTTCTGGATTTATGTGACTTCAGAATTTCTTGACAATTTATTATTATATTAAACCTGGAGGAGTAGAGATGAGATGAAATTCTCAGAAGAGAGATCTGATTCTTATCAGATGGAACCCTGATAAAAATCTTTTAGAAAGCAGTCTTGTTATCTTCAGGGAGTAGAAGGTAAACACTGAAAAGCAGCTCTAAAAGCAGTTTCAACTAGACATATAGAATCAAGTCTTCTGTTGTTATTGTGATACACATATCTAACCTCTTAGAAAAGAAGACAGCTCCGTAGACATATGCTGGTTGTTGTTTTCAATAATTTTGTAAAGCTCTGTATGAATAGTTGGATTTGAAAGAGTCCAATATGGTGTTTAATTCTTGGGCTGAAAACAAAGATTTTTCTACACTTCATCTTTAATTACATCACCAGACCATGAAAATATAAACAGGGTGTTTCACTTACTGATTAGGGAATGTAATTTTAGACTGGAAACCAAGATACTGCAAGTATCATCACACAGTTTGCAAATTAAGCTATTTTATAGCTGTTCCCTGGGTAGAATTTAAACTGCTTTTAAAAACAGCAGGATAAATAAGCAGTCTTCTTTTATTCCAGAAAGTTTGCATCTCTTCAGGTTTCTAACAGCCTTTCTACTTAACTGTTGTAATGTATATCAGAGGGTTCTTTAACTGAAAATTATCAAAGTGAACGTAAATTTAGGTACAAGGGAAATGAAGAAGGATCATTTTAGAGATATGAGAAGAAAAACACCCTTTGGAAATAAAGATAGAACCAGCAAATTCCAAAATGTAAATAAGCAATTAGTTTTAATAGGTAATAATCTGTGAGTTTCTCATAACTGCATAATCTTTTGAGATTGTCTTACTATTACTGAAAAGAATGCTTATGCTTGTATTGCAGTGTCAAGACAAGGTCAACAGTAATTTTTCTGAGTATCCTAGGTAGGTATTTCAGTGTATCATCTAGTTGACTAACTTTTAATTTATTCATTGCCTTCCCCTATTCTCTTGCAGTTAGATATGTCAGTAAAATTCAACAATACAAACTTTGATGAATTGACAGGTTAAATAAATTTAATCTACAAGTTGTCAGACATCTTTAGCCTTCACTTTGTTCTTTATAAGTCATCCCATACGTAGTTTTGAATTTCAATGTTCTCTTAAACTTTTTGTGTTTTATTTCTCTTTACCAGAGACAAAATGATAAGGATAAAACCCCAGAATATAAAATAATATATAGAGTTATAATAACTATAAAAAGTGATCTTTGATGTTAGTAAAATATATTGATTATTTTTAAGGTTTTTAGCTTATAGTTTTAATTCTGAAGATTTCATTACTTTAAGATGGGACAGCAATCCAAATCTTTTGAAAATATCTGTAATATTTAAAAGATAAAAATGAATTATTCTAGAAGGTGTTTCTTTTAGCATAATTTATGAACACTGAAGATTTAAAAAGGCATTTATTTACCTATAGATGATGACCATACCTTTCCCCCTCCAAAATACATACATCTATGAAATTCAGACAAACAATAATACAAGCTCACTAGGAATAAGCTATAAGATTGAGTCATGAGATGATCAGTGGTCTGATAGTTCAAAGGAATGAATAAAATCTTAATAATAATAAATTATATTAATTCAAGTGTATATTAGGAGTCTCAAAGCATGGTGTGGACACTGCTAGTGCCAAAAGACATGTCAAAAAGCAATAGTAGCAGGCCTTCTCACGCCTGTCAAGTGTCCATCTCTGTCTTTTTTTTAGAGGCCATGAAGAGCTGCTGCTCCTCTGATTGCTAAGGAACAACAGGAGCTCTGGTGTCAGCAGTGACTTTGTGCAGCCCTCAGATGAGATGGGAAGGTGGAGCTGGCACCCTGTCTCCCTTCACACTGGCTCAGGGTCTGGTGCAAAGCCTCTGGCTGCTGCCTCCCATCTCCTGCATATGATGTCAGTGTCTGCAGGATACCTGTATCTGAACAGGTTTGAGGCTGCTCTGTGCTGTATATATTTTTATGGATCAGTCTCCTGCTCACTGTCCCTTCAGGGTACAGAACAGGGAAAAGCCATAGAAATCATCATGGGAGGTGGTATGCAGTGATACCACCATCTTTACCAAAGCACTCACAGATGCCTTCCTAAATGCTAATCATGAGTCCTGTTTAAGAACTGCAACTGGGCTGACAAATAGCTACTTCTGAACTTCATAGTCTGCCTAGAACACAATAATTTGAAATACCAGAGTGTTACTCACCTCAGAAAGATGATGCAGTGGTTTAATTGTGGGAGAGAAATATACATGGCTACTGCTAGAAGCCATTGCCCAGAAGGAGAGCTCTAAAAATGAACTGGAAAAACCGCTAGTATTTGTCATTGTTTCCAGGTGTATGGGACAGCCTTCTAAGAGGAGAGTAACTTCAGAAGGATTCTCAAGTGGGACAGAAAGAATAAAAAGGAGAAATAACATTAAGAAGGGACTATCATTTTGTGCTTTAGGTTGGTTTTAGGAAGAATGGTGGAGCAAAAAATGTGAAAGAAAAAGAAAGGTAGGGTTATAGAATGGTAAAAAGAGTCATGCACAGCAATGGGCTGATCAGGGGCAAATAATGGAGAAAAGGAGATGTTGTCAAATCATTAAAACAAAGTGGCAATACTATGCCTTGTAAATTGGTTTTCTGGGGATTAACCTGTCCTCTGTAGAGGGTAGACACCTGTAGAGATTTTTTGCTTACCTCTCTGCTGTAACTCAGATTCCTGATTGCAGCCATTTATCTACAAGGACATATGCATTTTCTCTGATCTTCTTTCCTTTAATTTCTGCTTTTACCTAATCCTTAATATCTTGCCAAACCCAAAGGCTTTTATGACATCATCAGACTGTGTTATATATGTATTTCCATGGGGAGAACAAACACCTAGGATTGGGAGAGGATAGGCAACTTCAGTACTACTCAGACTAAAGGTATTTCTTTCTGAGGTTAACACAGACATAGATTCCTCATGTCCGGGACTTTTAATTAGAAGTGGTAATATATGTTTCTAAATTACCATCTATCTAAGCTTACATGAGAGAACAGACATGTTATGTCCTGCTATGAATTTAGACAATACACTATTGCACTTTTAAATTAAATAATTTAAAGGTAAAGCACGTAGCTATATATATTCAAAAAGAAATGGAAAGAAAAGGGAATAGAGCAGTAATTGATTTCCCAAACATGGGTAGGATGAATTGATGAAGGTTGTGATCATTGACCTTGAAAAAACTGTGAGGTATGGAAAGATTTTATGTCACTATTCTCTATTTTTAAAAGCGTTTCTTTTGAGAGATTTAGGAGTAGAAAGGCTAAATATATTTCATTGTTTTGAAAGGGCTGTTTACTTTCACAAGACTAGTGAACATGGAGTGACTGAATGGGATGTATCACAGGTGTAAGTATAGCAGTGCATGGAGGTATTACTGGAACTTGCAGGATATCAAGTAATTCTGCATTCTATGATATTTCCTGTGGAGGGGGATCTCACATCACTTAGAAGATCCCATTAATTTCTATTGGTCATTACCATATATGCAAAAAATAAAGCAATATAAAAATGTGATGTCCCAGATTCCACCTACTGCTCTGTGATGAAAGCAACAATATGAAGTATTGCATTTCTTATTTCTAAACATAGAATATCGACCCTAACAGTATGATATTTTGTAGCATGTGCTGCACCTTTTTGTCATTATGCATTAATCTGTTTAGTTCAAAGACATGTAGTACATACATTAATATAAAAAAATGAAGCCAAGCCTGGAAGTGATGGAAGAGAAATGCCACTGTCAGTTTCCATTGCAAGTGTTGAATTATGTCTATAGGCAGCAATAAGGGTAATGATTTCAGAGTTCTAAAATGAGCCTGTCAGATTTATGTTCACAAAACTTCTTCTCATCTTAACATTCTGAGCAACATAAACATCATTATCAAAGGTACAATGTTACAACATTACAAGAAAGTATCTATGGGTACAAAGTACAGGTTCAGTAATCCTGTTTCTGCTTTGTAAAAATTTCCCAGGTGTACTAAAAATCTCTTCTGAATAAACAGAATAAACATCATTTTATTGTATAACCATACTGTAGAAATAAAAAATTTCTTTTGAAACTTGAGGACTTTGATTTTTTATAAAATAATTAAATTAATAGATCAAATGTTAAAATATTTCAGCATTTTTTTTAAAAATAACATTTCAGATTTTACTTTCAAATATGATTTTGTCTAGAAATTCATTATGACAGCAAAAGTCAGATTGTAAAAATAAATTATTTCACTGAACTTTAAAAAAATTAGATATTTAAGATGAAATATTTTTATGAATTAAGAATTAATAAATAATAAATTAATAAATAAACATTTGTGTGATACAGAGGCCAGCATTAGCCCAGCTATACTGTTTTTGCTTTATGAACTGCTTCAGTTATTGCCGCATGCTACTGCATAGCATTTTAGAGGTTGAAAAGCTAGTAGAAACTTGAATGACAGAGAGGTTTGTGAAATATTTGTCATGTATTTCAGTAATAAATACAGTGCAGAATTTAATACTAATTTTCAGCTAGCTTTGATAGAAGAGCTTTTATATGTGTAATAGATATTTATCTGATGATTCATATTCTATTTGCATTTATATATAGATATACCTTTAAATATTAGAATAGTATTTTAAACATAACTATGTATACATCAATAGCTGCATAATTAATATTTGTTCGTCTAAATACATATACATTTTTTAAAAAATAGGTTACGTTAAAGGAAAAATTCTTCATAAATTTGTATTTAGTCTGAGACCATTTTAAGCCTACCGTTGTTATGACTAGGCTCATCAATTCTGTGCATAATTTCTCTTTTTCTATTGTCTTCTTCTGAACCTTAAGTCACTTAGATACACATATATTTCAAGAAGATCAGAATCTTGTACATTCCTCATCATCTACAGTAACATAGATACTTTATAGTGCAGCTGAGAACATTACAGGAATGTGTGCATGCACACATACAGACTGTAAGAACATGAGAGCTTGTGCTGTAGGTGAAATAATGGATACAGCAGCACAGTAAAGCATCTTTACTTTTGCAGTTTAAATTCCTTCAGTGGTTTGTTGGTACAATTTATGACAGTTATTTATATTCATTGCAAACCTGGGGGAAGAACAAAGCTTGGAAGGGGGATTGCTGGTAAGAATTGTCAGTCCTTAGGAAATGTAAGTAAAATAAACACTGCCTTATTGTATTTTTTTTCCAGTGGAAAAATAATTACATTTAATCATTCTTCTTACATTGAAAATAAGTTACATAACATTTGAAAAGAACTTATGAAGATTAAAAATGTGATATATATTTTTTTATGCCTTGAATATATTAGGTGCAGAAATAAATTTTATGGAGCAAAAAAGTTGTTATTTTATGAGAAATGTATTACAATATTAATAAAGTCAAAATCAGAAGTGAAGCTAAAAGCAAGGCATGCTTGTGAAGTTCAAAGATATAGAAAGTGCAACATAATTGGTGGTGAAATATTTCCAGTAGGAAAAAAAACAAAACCAGAAGACTGAAAGTTTCACATAACAGTGCTCTACTATTGCTTCCTCTTAAAGTAAAAAGGCTCCCTAGGATAAGAATATTCTTTAGGGGAAAAAAAAAAAAAGCAAATATGTTATAAAGGTTTGATTTTGTACATTTCTTTTGTTTCATTTTATAAGACTTCAGAGTTATTAATGGACTGGGGGGTGAGGCTCTAAGGTGTAGTGACTTGGCACATACAGAAAATGAAGCAGCATCAGTAGTAAAATAATACATATTCACAAAGGTGATCAGTGAAACATCATAATGGACACAAGCTTTGTTAGGAACACGGAAGCCATTATTTTGCTTTATTGTATCCTTCTTCTTCTAACTGCAGGAATGGAGATAAAATTCATATTTACCTCTGCACCTCTCATATTTCAAAGTTAGATGAAGATCTACATGGTTCTTGATGAAATACGTTCCAAGATTTATGTTTTAAGTAACATTAGTGTATAAATTATATGTTCTGAACTATTATTATGGCATAGACTAGCCAGATCACAGTTACATCTTCCTCATTTGTCCTACTTTTCTTCTTCTCCATGCCTTTCACAGCCAATAGAGTAGGAACAATATGGAAATTGTTTCTGTTCCTAACTTTCCCAAATATGTTTCTTTCCAGCATTAATTGTTTTTAAAGTAAACTCACTGGCCCAGGATTGTCACCATATAAAATTTTACAGAAGTATGACACCTTGAAAAGGAAAGACAATGAGGAATCAAATTCTGTTCCTATGTCCATCATCCATATTTTTGCCATTCTGACAGAATAATTACTTTCTGCAACACAATACCTACAATTAATTCAAATTATGTATCCATTTAATTTCATTCTTTAGCCTGTGAATGTTATGTGTTCATATAATTAATTTGTCATACGTGGCAATTTGAGAGAATTGGTCTCACTAAAGTTAGGGGAAGATAGGCCTTTAATCTTCATAAAACAAGACCGTGATGCCAAAACGTATATCAACTAAAGCATAAATATTATAATGTAGATATCTGTTGTGCTCAATGCTGAATTTGTATTGTACCAAGGCAATAGGTACGGTGTTATTCTTGCCTGACTATTGTCTCAGCTTAGTCCAATTCTCAGCATTTTTGAAACCTCTGTTAAAATATAAATTTTGCCACTGTGTATTGCATTCTCATAGTTTGGGAATCTTTGACTTGTTTCTGGTACTTCAAGAAAAATGTGTACTTTAGGTCCTGGGTCCCTAGGATCTACTTTTTTAATTGACATCTCATGAGGAAAAGAAAGGAGAGAACAAGAAAAAAAAAGTTATTTTTGTATTTTCTCTCTTATATAATCTGTAATAGTTAACAAGTCCCTGACCCTGGAGGTCAACTCTGAAAAATATTTAACAATATTTCATTCAGCCAAGACATATAATTTGGTAAGTCAAGAAATATTCTTCAAATTGGTAAATTATCAAGAACAGATGTTACTTTCTTTATATAAGTGCACATGTATATTTGCAAAGCAATTTATTAATGGAGTAATATATTTCTCAGTGTTAATAAGATTTAGTAAAACAAATGAACAAGAATACTTCCTTCAGTAACAACATCAGAATTGACATTCATACAAATTAAAATTTGTGGAGAAAAGAAATCTGACCAAAGCTGACACCTGTTCAGGTCTACTCAGAACTCAAAATCACTGTTTTTTTAATATAACAAAATTAATTTCAAATTACATGGAGAGATGTCTCTGTAGAAATACATGCATAACAGACAAAATTATATTTGTATGACATAGTTCTTTAATTTTGATGCAAATCTCATACAGAAGTTTGCTCCAGAGATATGCTATGGTTTCACAGGGAATCAATCCATATTCATATTGATGCTGTAAAGAGTGGAAATGTGTTCTTAGCATTCTAAAGAAAATTCTAGTAAATTCTATAGTTCTATTAGGACGAATGGGTTTGGATGAACAAAAGATTAAAGAACATTTGTGTTTGAGATTATATAAAGTATATCTAAAATAAGAATGGTGATGCATTTTACTCAAGGAGTGCATATTTGAGCACTTGACTCACTTTGTCCTTCCAGTTTTTGATTTAAGTTGCTGTGCATATGTTTTGCTTTCCTTTCTTGCTTTTAGTGTTCAACAAAATTAGAGTGAGAAGTGAATTTTGTGCTGCACAGAATTCAGAGAACAGTTTTTGCAGCTGGTTGCATCCATTGTTTACTGATAGTCTGGCTATCTGGGACCCTGAAACTCTCTGAGTGCTCCATTTTGTCAATATTAATTGGCCACTATTACTGGTGTTCTGACTCCTCTGGTTTTCTGTATCTGCAGACTCTAAGAATGGTTTTCCTGTCTATTTGGTTGTTGTTAACTCAATAGCTCACTCTAACCACGTGGGAACTGCTTCTCCTACAAGAATTATGTCTCTTAGCTCTGTGTTGTGAAAGTTTGTATTCCAGTATTCTGGAATGGCAAAATGTTTTACTGAAGCTTGAAAATAATTTGAAAATATCTTGACAATTGCCATGTGGGCAGTTCTTCATTTCCATGGAAGTATTTACTGTCAGTGACCGGACATGGCTCTGAAAATTCCCTTCTAATTATGATCCATATTTTCTTTTTCCTGTGTTCATTATGTTAAAGAGTATATATTCTGGTACTAATTATAGTATCTTTTCTTTCTCTATAAGCGAAACTTTTTAACATAGCAGCCAAATTTTAGAAAAGTGTTTGTAACCTAGTGCACTAACATGAGATATAGAACAATAGAATTTTTGGGACAAATATTGTTCTGTAATTGCTTCTAAATTTGATCTAGATCTATAATGCTATGATCAGTTGGGGAATTTCACCTCATAAATGCAATATATATTTTGAGGTCTCAGTTTTGTAACACTTTTTCATTCTCTAATTTCTAATATATTCAAAAAATGACAAAAAATGACAAAAAGAGTAAGATTCTTGACCAGGATTTTGTGAACCCTGCTTCTTCTTGTTAATTACCTCAGGAAGCTTTCTTAGTGAACAAAGAGAAATAAATTATGTATAGGAAAGTTTTATGTCATTCTGAAGTATCTTGTAAACAAGTTAGATGACTGATTTCCTAAAGAATTGCATATTTCTCTTAATTTACTTAATTTATAATGGTTCTCAGCTATAGAGAACCAGATTTCAGATGTACAACATGAACCATAATTAATTACAACCACCATATCTGCAGTATAAAGGAAGACGCAGTTGAGGGCTTTTTGATGGTTCACTAGGTTTAACTTTTGTGGACACTTTACCTGTGATGTTACCTGTCATTTTCTATGCTTTCCTTACCATATAATTCAAACAGAGCACCAGTCTCAAGAATAACTTATCCACCCCTCTCATAGGTGTTGCTTTTATTTGTTTAGAAAAAAGTAAAAAATAAAAGACATTCAGGGCTGCCTTCAAATTTGACTTCCTGAATATGTTGAATTTACACAGTAAAGATATTTATAAGCATATTCATCGCTGGGGCCCTGTGGATATTTTGCAGACTGGAGACCTATACTTTTAAACTTACTAAATATATTACAGAATAACAGAGAATAAATAAATACATTATTAGGAAATACAGAATAGTTCTTCTCCTACAGACATATTCACCATGACATACATTTTAAAAGACAATTAGATATAACATAAGCATTATGAAGTGTATAGCAGGTGACACATCATCAGCAATTGTCATTTAACAATAGGAAGTTTTATGCACTCACAAACTACATGTACATTATCCCTGTGTGCAATATATTTTTAAGATGATATGCATATATGAATATATGCAATATATTTTTAAGATGATAATGTACAAAAATTTTCAGACTGCTTGCTAAGCAATTCTGTATTCTTCACCAAGTGTGGCTATTTATATTCATTATTTAATGCCATATTCTCAACACATACAAAAAGAAAACATTAAAATAGCATCCTAAGATAATTTTTTAGCAGTACACATATATTTATTCAGCTATTCAAGTCAATATTCATGTTAGTAGACTCCAGAATAGCGTTCTTTAAAAGTCATATAAAAAGGATTTGTTTTAAATCACTGGAATGTAGAAAATTGGTCATTAAGGCTAAAATGTCATTCTTCAGTGAGCCTGCTGTGCTTATGTTTTGCAGTTGACCTAAGAAGCCAAAAACACAGAGGAGTGAGTTTCCATTCACTCAAATCCGGCAAATCAAACAATGCAAACTATTGGAATACTGACCTAATTAAAAGAAAAAAAAAACCAAAACAAACAACCCCACAATCAATAAATAACAGGATTATGCTTTGACTGTATTTCCTCTTTCACTTCTGTGTTCATGTTGCATACTCAATGTAACTGAGAAGCAAGATGTGGTAGGATCAGTAGAGGCAGTTTAAGATGTGACTCTTCCATGACATGTTCACCCTAGTTCTCTGTGGAAATTTCTGCCTCTTTAACAGAAGTGACAAAATGGAGAACAGGTCTGTTTTTCAGGAGCCATATTTTACAGACTAGAGTCTCAGGACAAATGCTGATGAAAGCAGTTGATATAATACAGGTGATCAAAGTCTGGAACACAGGGCCAGTCGTCCAGGCAATATGTAGATAACCCTCCAGAGGAGACACAGGGCAGACAGCAGAGCAGGAACATCATAAAGCACCAGACCTAGGTCTCTAAAATCCTCTGATTGAAATCACTGAATTTTAGCAATATGAAAAGCCATGCATTTTAGTCTTTGTAAGAAAAAAAGTGTTATTTTGTAGAAAACAAATACATTAGATTATACATGTTTGTACTGTGATGGACTCATGAAGCTACGGAAAAAGTAATAATATCTGTGGGATTAGTCATAACGTGGTGATAAAACTTACATATAGGTAACTGAAGAGCAGGAAAAAATCAGGAAGAAAAATGCATCCTCTGTCTAGGCAGCACTATCTGATATCTTTGTTATATATTTGACTGGCATTAACCTTCAAGGTAATAATTGAGGCAATTGGTTCTTTTTACTATTATTTAGTAATGTAAAAATAATATATTAATTTTTAAATACTAATATACCTCATATTTATAATGAGTTGGTAGACACCCTTGAAATTCAAATAATACCTCTCTTCTATTGTTTTTCAGGGATACCGTGGCTAGTGTGAGACACTAGGAAATGCTTCTATCACACCAATGTACTACACTAACAATGTTTATAGAAAACTCTAAACAATTTACCCTCCTCTTCTCCCTGGATTTTCTGTAGTCTTGAGACCTGTACAAGAAATTGAACATTGTGAAGTAATCTAATACATTTATTTTAAAAATGCACAGGTAGAGACTAGAGTGCTTTGGTGTTTGTCAACTCTTCTGAGGTCTCTCTTGACACAAGCCAAAGGTTAAGGCAGAAAGAAAAGAAAAAATATTTTTGCACAATTTAAATGTAAATATCCCACTTACTATTTTGGGAAGTGCCAAAAAAAATCATCTACTACTTTTGATATGCACATTTTGCTTTTGATCCGAATTATTCTCATATTAAATTCCTGAAGCAGAAGGCTCTATTATAGCAATTTAGAATATGTTCCTTTCATTCTGTCAAACTAGATTAAAGAGAACTAGTATGAGATGTCTACAATTACAATCAATAAGATAATAGTTCTGCTGCTTGAAAGTATACTTTCTCTATAATGGGAAACTTTTGCTCACAGTTTTTTATTTTCTTAAGAAAACAAAGAAGGTAAGATTTTTTCCTTACCTGTCTTTTCCAAATTTCATAATCATATCTCAAATATTGGAGGTGATTCAAATATTTTGTCAGAGTTTGGAACAGCAAGGATGGGACAAGAAAGATTAAGACAAGAATATTTTTACGTGCTTAAAGCCTCTCTGAAAAGCTTCAGCCAAAATTATCTTGCTAGCCTTTTATTTTTCACACAGTTCAGTAACTGGAGCAACAATGTCACAGAAATTTTCCACAAAGCTTCTATTATGTCCTGAAAGTCCTGTGACTGAGTTTAGGTGTTTGGCTCAATATGCAATGGCCTTCACATTTAAGGAATTGGGATATATTTCTTCCTTTATGTCCCAAGTAATTTTTGAACTACACTAGACTGCTTTTCTCTTTGAAAAGAGTGTGAACTCTGTAGGTACGTTTCTCTAAATAATTCCACATTTTGTTTGGTTTTGGTTTTTTTTTCCAATTTCAGAAGGTGGTGATGTCATCAATGTAAGCTTGTCACGACTGTGTAATCTAGCCAGCATTTAGCTGACCTGCTTCAATATACATTGAACGACCAGTCAGCCTTGTAACATAATTTTGTCTCACATCAGTGAAGAGAACAGGTTTTATTTTTCCTCTATGGAAAGAGAGTTTTTCAGTTAAATTCTTTTCTGTATGTAACTTGGTGGGCTATCCAAAAAAGAAATGCATCAGTCACAGTGACATGTCGAATCTCCAGTGATTTACATGCAAACTTACTTTGCTATTTCCTCACAGTATTTTCAGATACAGTTCTGCATCTGAACTTTATCTGAGAATTCAGTTATAAATACTTAGTTATAAACCCCTGCTTTGACATTTTTCCTACTTCTTATGTATCTGCTTCACAAATGACTACAAATCCTCCATATTTGACTCTGTACCATTCTTTGGTGATGGTGCCAAAAATTGCAAAACCAATTAGAACCAATTCTTCAAACTTTCCTTTTTTTATTGCTCTCAATTTGAATTCCCTTCTCCCTACTGCATCTGAATTTAACAACCACCTCCCAGTTGTGACAGGTTTTTAACTTACTTACATACACAAATGTTGGTGTGACCTTGTTCCAAAAGATTTTTTTTGTTTGCCTTATTAATAATGATATTAACCCATTCCACCACTTCAAAAGACTTTTCCCAACAATTCTGCACCTGCTAATATTTAACAAGAATTCAGAAGATGGACTTCAAGCCCTAAGTAAGTGTTTACATAATTTTTATTAAAATATTGCTCTACAAATTCCTCATGTAATGTAAAATATTATTGACCCACTGAGTATATACAAAGACTGCTTCAGTCTCTTGTTCAGTGCTACCCTCCCCAGAATTTCTAATAAAATAAAAAAAAATCTTTTTTTTTCATTTAGGTAGGTCATTAAGTCAGATCGTGTGTCAGGTTATCTAGGGAGGGTGAATACAGCAAAATTGTAACTGAATCGCTTGCTGTTTCAACATATTAGTTACTTGTACTGAAGTGTCCCTTCTAGTCCCTCAGCTTAACTGTTTGCTTTACCCCACTTAATTCCACACATCCTTAAAAACTAGAGTAAACAATATTTTCCCTAGTTTTTAATTTCTCTATGCACGTCAAATCAATATTTGATAGAGCATTTCATAAGCTTTATCTGACCTATACACCATATCTGGCACACACTTTATACCATTTATAGACATATTTGTTCCTAGAGAATGCCTCTGCACAAGAACCAACTCCTAGGAAGAGTATCTCCCTATTTTCCCTTAACATTTCAAGCTTAGATTCATAGCTTGGTAAGCAAGAGAGCAGGTTCTAAGACAAACTCCTCAGGAATTTTGTCTATACAGATATTAGGTTTGTCCAATACTGCTGGCTCCTTGTCTCATGCATGTCATATTATGCTTGAGTATGTCTCAAGAGTTCTTTAGTTTTCTTTTCCCTGCTTATAATGTTACTCCTGTAACATAAATCTCTTTCTCCTCCCATACATATTTGTCTCCCTGAAACCTAAAGACATACAGAGGGTACTTCTTCCACTGAAAAATATTAGATTAACTAATTGAGACAGATTTTTTAAAAAATCACTAGCGAAGTGTCATCTATCACTTGGGAGAATCACCCTGTCCTTATAACCTGCCCTGCACATGCATTTTTCTTTGATCTCACATCCCATAGCTATGCATTGAAGCTATGCATCTTCCAGCCATTGGAGAAAGAGACACAAGAAAGTTTTAGCCTAGGAAATTTAAACACAACCATAATGGATGATTCTTGCTGTGAAGTACTTCTGTGTTGTTTTGTAATGTTCTGACATCATACAGCATTTACCATCTTCACAGAATAAGAAGATTTCTGAACTGAAAACATGAATTACTACAGCTGAAAGTAAGGGTTTACTAATCTAGCTATAATAAGTAGGTGAGTGTAATAGGTGTTGTGGATCAAACTCACAGAGGACAGGTAATACTGGGATTGTACTAGTACTGCAAATAAAGGATGTCTGTTGAGGAAAAATATGAAAATGTCTTTTGAAACAGTGCAATACATTAAATGCAGTTAAAATGTATTTTTATATCACCAATACAAAGCACCAGCTGGCTGAAATTGCCTGTATTGCAACATGTGTCAGTCTGCAGATTCTCAGAAACATGTCTTTATGTAAGATACATGTTAAGTAATGCATATTAATTGAACACAATAAATATTTACAAACAGGAAAAGAACACTTGTTACAGCAGTTGTATTAGATAGTACCCAAGGGCATTAGTGGTTAGGATAAAAGCATAGGTACATACCACTTCATAATTTGTTCATATGATAGATTTGCTGATGGGTTCTGGGAAGGAAAAGTGCTCTATAACAGTATGGAAATGTGGGTAGCTCAGAAGACCCAGAGGTATTTGTACTATGCTGTGACCTATTTTGTTGTATGCTCATCGAAATATATGAAAATGTAAAATTCCAAGTTGGTAATAATATTTTTTGTGATAGCTCATAGTTCTGTCAGACAAATTCAGTATAATATCTTAGTACTGCATTTCTTTACCATCTAAAATATTAATACAAGATTGACTAAATATCTCTTCTAAAGTCTATATGGCCTACAGGTTATTAAGAAATCCTGGTTTTGTCTTCAGGGGGTTCAGTCTATTTTCCATACCTGCAGATAGCTTTTGTGCGCTTAGCTTTTGAAGGATGGATCTTTTCCAAAGCAAAGGCAGAGGAATGTTAATAAATCACATCTTTATGAAATATTCATTAATTCAGTGTGTTCGTTACAAGGCTGCTGCCAAGGCAGTGCAGGGTGTCAAATTACATTTTATACACACAGGAAATTGTTGACAAGATACATTGTCTGTATAGAGGGTTTCCTGAATGGTCACATCCAAAGCTAACCAACAAGAGTTGTTTACACTGTTAAGCAAGCAGGACAAAAATGCAGCTGTCTATATCCCTGCCAAGTTCCTGTACCTCCTGTTTTAAGCAGAGTTTTCCCTCCTGGCTTAGTTCTACTTTATTCTTGTAACACATTTTGTTCTTTTGAGGTGTTTTACTTAGAATACCAGTGGAATGAAATCAGTAAGAAAAAATTGAGCCAGCCTAGTGGCCTTTGTTACATCTTACGAGACAATGTGGACTTGTCTTAAGGTCTCTCTTATTCATGTGTCAGCAGTCATCAGAAACACACTGCACAAAAACAAGCTGAATGTTCCTTCACTAGAAAGTGATATGGAATCTCTTTCTTGATTGCCTCTTTCATTTCTTTAGCACTCTGAAAGCAACCCCTGGGTAGCAAGGACACTGGAATCAGTATGGCTATGCTTCATCTTGGCTACAATTTTGCCCTAACACATCATGATAAAGGATGGTGTTCTGGTGAAATCACTCAAAGGGCACATCTTTCATTACAAGATACAAGGTATCTTTTGACTGGCTCAGTAAAAGAGGAATGACATAGATTCACAACAACTCAAAGGAAAAGTTTGCAGAAAGTAGCCATTAAAATGTAAGTATTTATCTTCAGGGGAGTGTGCAAAATGTATGAGAACTGGGTTCTGTTCCAGACATAAAAGGAAAGACAAGATGCAAGGACTGATTTAATTAGACTGCATCTTTATTAACTCATCTAGGAACTAGGAGGGTCATCTTAATTATTTCCACTTTCTGGTGGGCAGAAACTGCCAGGCTCAAGCTCCACACCCTCTGGACCTTTAACAGGGTGCTTGGAGATTTATCACTTTCTGCTTATATGAAGGTGAAGGGGCTGCTTAGAAAAGAAATATCCCCCAGTCTATGTACGTATCATATATATTGGCAGTGTCCAGTTCTGTTCCAGAAAGTTTCTTGAGAATGGTTCTAGACAGGACCATTCTCAATTCCTATAAACTGATTCTGTATGAGTTTTCCTTGATAGCATATTAGGTATCTTGGTTATTTTTGTTCACTCAAAGCAGATTCTTAAACAGTTCACTCTCCTGTCTAAATACACATATATATACACATTTTCAGGGAAGAATAAAATTTAATATTTTTCCATTTGTTCATCTTTGCACTTTATTAAACACTAGAGCTCTTGTATAAAAAGATCCCTGTAGGGTTGAATCATCCCATAAGCAGTTAGGAGTCTCGGAGAACAAAAGTAGTCTTTCCCAAGCAAAACTTAATTGCAAGGAAGCAGAGTGTCTGTGAAAAAATATTCCTGACAATTTGTCATCTACCAGTCAAAAGTATTTAAAAAAGAAAAATAAACCCTGAGCATTACCTTTTCTATTAGGAAGAGGGGAAAAATTGTTATGTGAGTCCCTATCAGTATTTTAGGATTGAGAATATCTGTTATTTTCTTAGCTGTGTCAAGAGTAGACACTGTGTGGTTTTATTTCTGTTGGCTCATGTGGAAATTTTGAATTCTGAATTAAGTTTGTGAGGATAAACAGTGTATACTAGACTTGTTTTTCAAGAAATCTTGATTTATCCACTAAAGATCACCTCAGAATGTAATCATATACTCTAGGAACAACTTGAATGTTTTTTAAGACTGCACTATATATTAAAGTGTTTAACTGAGGCCAAATCCAGCTGATCACCAAACAGATCTTTTTTGCATATAAGTATGCAATACATTCTGTTTTCACAATTAGCATGTAATTAAGAAAAAATAATTTTAAATAACCATTTAAACAAAACAACTTGTGTTAGGAACAAAAGAATAAGGTATTATTTCTTATCTGCTTCTTTTTCACATCCATAGAAGTTTCTGCTAACTTACGTATGACCCATTTATTTTGGAGCAACAAAATGCAGTCCTCTAATAAATTGGATCAAACTCTCCTGAACTTTACCATTGACACCACACTGAATTTCATGAGCATAAACTAGCAGAATTTAAAGACACTGTCTACAATACAAAGACAAACATTTTCCTCTACATAACAGGGTCATGAGCAATGAATGGAGACTCTCAATACTACTGAAATGCATGATAATTAAAAATAAGAAGTCCAAGAAGTAAGTCTAATGGGAAATGTTCTGTGATTTGTTTCAGTTTCTAAGGTCAATTTTTAGCAAATTCAAACAAACTTTCATCTGAATCTTTTCAGCTCAGTAGGGAACATACATCATTGAAGTATCACTGAAGCATGTCATCTGGCTTTTCCTCTGTGCATAATATCTCCCATCCTTGAAGTGTCCCCTATACTGAGGTTATGAAAAGAGAAGTAGAGGAACTAATTTGGATATCCATATGCCTTCAAGCAGTTATGGGAGATTTCTGTTCCCTTGACACCAGCTGAGCTGGACAAACTGAACCAGGAAATGTGTCCCTGAACCTTTACTCTCTACACTGGACAAATTAAGTCCTCATGACCTTTATAAAGTTGGCTGCAGAGTGTTCAAATGAAATATAAAGTTAAATAATAATTAACACTTTCATAGAATTTACATGTTTAGAGCAGAAGAAAAATCAACTATTTGATCAAATTAGATTTGATTCTTTTTCTCCAAATTCAATTTCTAATTGAGGGCTTTCAAATTAGAGTTTCTGATACAAATATTCATATTTATTACTGACCTTAATAGTACTAACACTTCCCTTGTTTTACTTTGTGAAATGGCTACCCTGAATCTACAGTACTATTTTGACAGTAATTTATTCATGCATACTTACGATGCTGAGTTTATTTCAGCAGATTCATACTTTGAGGCTTTTTAACTCAGCTGAAAAAGGTGAACCTGTAACCTCACAAGAAACAGATTTCCCTATCAGTATCACTATCAACTAAAGACATGGGGTTGCAAATTATCCAAAGTATGATGAAATCTTTCCTTTCTTCTTTGAGCTCTTATGGTGGGAGATGTAAATTGGCGATGTCAGCTTTCCAGGCCTCATTGAGAAACCCATCTCCTAACGTCTAGTATCAGTTCTCCCAAAATGTGAAAATTTCTGCAATGTCATTGAGGTTTGAAAATCTGAAATGTGGACTAGGACAGGCTCATGGAATTACCTTACAGAAGTATCCTTAAGGCCACAGCTCAAGAAGAATTTAACAAAATTATTAGGCCTAACAATGAGGAAAAACTACATCTCTTTCATTTTCAGGTAATGACTTTCTTACAAAACAGCAAGAGCCGTTCACACATTTACTGCATATTCACCCACAGATAACAAAAGGCACTGGTGCCTTTTGTCAGACATATGCTTTCCTTTTGCTTCAGTGGAGGGTAGAAAGTCAAAGAATATCTTCAGGTTAAAGATTGTATTGAAATTCTGTATCTGCACTAGTGGCATGAGTTATGAATTAAAATATGTATACTTATTTGGATTTTTTTATTTTATTTTTTTTCCCCATTTTAGGTAAGTATTTTGGAAATAGAAACATGAAAATATTATATCATAGATGAGATTTAATCTGAAAATTGCCTGCAGATGAGATATTATGTCATAAATGAGATTTAATCTGAAAACTGCCATGTCATATTCACCACTAAAAACTATCATAAAATTCAGGAAGACAGCAGGGCCTGGGGGAAAAAAATCACATTTAAAAAAAAAAAAAATGTGATCAAGGCAGCAAATGGCAAATGATGCTGATAGCCTTTGCTGGTTCTGAAGTTTGAATCTTTACAGTGTGTCTTGAAGAATTCAGTAGTGGTCATTTATTACACACCTTAGTAGTTGTGTTGCTGGATTTCTGTTTGGAATTTATTCTATGGAATTGCTTTAAGAGTTGAATAGATATTAGCTATAAAATCCCGCCAGTGTATTTTTCCCACAGAGTTATTTATATATATATATGAGTAAATACACTAATGTCCATAGTTAGCTCATAAAATTTTTTAATCTTAATCTTTCTTTTCTTCTTTAATGTGAAAAAAACCCCAACAATTCAACCAGGGGAGAGGGCATGCACTAAACATGGGACTATAACCACTTGATATTTTTTCTTACATGAGCAAAATATTATGAAGATCATCCCTGTGTTGTGTTGTTTTGCTTCTGCCGAAAGAAGCAGCACAGAATGTAGTGTACAGTAGGTAAAAAGCTTAAGATACATGAGTCAGTGTATTTCCTTTTTTGGATTCTTGAGTAACCTTGGAAGAAATACTTGAAAGAACTAATTTGGAAAGAAACAACCTTGAAAAATTACCTTGAAAGAAAGATTCTGTCTTTTTTTTCCTCTCTTTTTTCATTTCTAACCTGTGTTATTGAGCTGATTTACCTGTGAGCAAGCTGACTTGATTCAACTTTAGCAGAGCAATAACAATGCAAATACTAGAATTTGGAGCAGATTTTCTGACTAATCCAAGAGTAAAATGTTCATTGAATTGATTGCACCCCTTGGAGAAAGTGAAAAATAGTCTCTCTTCCACCAAGCTCGTCTTTTTGTCTGAATGTTACATTACCTACAAAGGTAAAGGGTGAGTATGTAATATCCAAGGCATGCTTAGTCATTTTTTTAAGAGTTAGATCTAAGGCTTAACTGGTGTGCCATGCTTCTTCTTACTTAAGTGCTCAGAGGTTTATTTCTTTTTTTCTTTATTGTTGCAACCCTCCTTTTGCAAAGAGATATGGAAGTGCTGCTTCTAGAATTTGATGTCTATTTTGGTGGTTTTCACATAGAATTATAACAGAAGTATCACTATAAGAAAGGATGCTATATGATTCATAGTTAAACTTTATTATTTCTTAGGTTGTGATGATGGGGATAATAATTATGCTGTAAATGTTTGGATGTGACATTGCTTTGGATTTGGAAGCTCAAGAAAAGAAACACAGACACGGTTTAGCCATTAGCTGACTTTTTTTTTCCTTTTTAAAACCTCATCAGTAACTTGTGATCCAGAGATTATCATGTCTGCTAGAGAATCAGGGTTTCCTGTAATGTTAGCTCAGAAAAAGGCTGTCAAAAATCCTCATCTGTTACTCAGTTCTGGCACAATTTGGGGTAAGAGGATCTAGCACAGGCTATTTCCAAATCCCAAATCAAGGAACAGGCTGGGAGAAGACATTTCTTGCTTCACAAGTGCAGACCCTACTCTTGGTTTTATCTAATGAATAGGAATAAGTGTTTAAATCCTCTAAAGAGCCCCTTCTTTTTTTCTGGTTCTCTCAAAAGTTTAGGGAGAGATGCTTGGGTCCCTAGATAAGGTGAAAAGAAGGAATTTTCCCTAATGTTATTTCATTTAACCTGTTTGGAAAAGCAAAGCCATTCCAAACAGCTGGGATCTTTGATGGTATAGAAAGTTTCAATACGAAGACAAAAGTAGAGATATACCACTCATGTCTAATCCTTCATGCCCCCTTACCACTGAAAAGTCCCTTTAGTACTGTGCTGTCCCATTTATAGTTTATCCTGTTCACATAAGCCATCATCCTGGCATCAGAGACTCCAGGCTCTTGCCCCAATCCTTGTTGCAGTCCCTTCACTCTGAAACTCTGTTTTCTACCAAAGTAATCCAAGAAACAAAATATCCAAATATCACAGATAATGTTGTACTGAAATCTCTTGACCTTAATTTTAGGATTAAAAAAATTAAATGTCTTTTCTCATCCTTTCAGTTAATCAATGCTGACTGATTAAAGATATATCCCAGTTTAATCACCCAGTTAGAAAAATTATATTGTATGACCTGTACATGAATAATTTTAAGTTGGAAGTGCAAATTGTCAAGGCTCATTTTCTCCCATATAGCATTCACCTCTAACAAAAACAACATGCCTACAAGTTAGATGAGACCTCTGATAGGAAGGGTTCAATTTAATGGTATAGGATTGTATCTCTGGTTCAGTGATCACAGTAAGTCCTTTTAGGCTAACATACTATTTAGCAACTGGCTGCCTTCAAAGTTTTTTTTTTCACTTTCTGCACATAAGCCTTCTCTTCAATTTGTTGAATGCACATGTAGTGTTCTAGGGACAAAAACCTCATATTAATCGCATTTTTGAGTTTGTGTACTGAAGGCAAAAGTCATTGTGCGCTAGCTGTGGAAAACTGAGTAATTAAATTTAGTGATGGGACCGTTAGAACTGAGTTTGGGCTCCTATAACACTACAATTTTTAAAAGGATTTGTTTGGTTTATGGAAATTTTGGTGAAATTTTGGGAACCTCTGGTTCTAAAGACTAATTTTGGTTCACCTAAAACACAGTGACAAAAAACAGCTTCAGGGAAATCCATATGGAGATGAGGAATACAGAGAAGATACCTTTTAAGCAGAAGGATTCTTTTCAACCTTAATCATATGAAGTTATGCTGTGATTTTCTGTATGTGTTTGTTTTTGAAATCTTTATTCACTGTTGGATAGCTACCAAAAATAAAATGAGGGAAAGAGACAATGTCTTGCTGAATATCAATATTTGGGAGAATCAAACAGTTGATGTTTTCAGTCAAGAAACAAAATCTGATTATAACATTTCTTGGAATTTTGCAGCCTTTATTGTTTTTTATTATTATTTATAGACTTCTATTCTACTCTAATGAAGCAGATGTGAAATATTGAAAAAACAAACTACAAATATGTATCAGGAACCAGGGATATATGGGTTTATTAAACAAAATATATATGCAAGTTTTTGTATGGGTGTTTCTGTACGTATGTGTAAAAGAGAGAGCAGAAATAGTTATCTACCACTTCTTTGTTGCATTCATCTGTCCAACTGTATAAGCAATTCTCTGAGGAGGCTGCTGTATGAACAATTTGCTTCTCATTTTGTTATATTGCAGAGGTAATAACAGAGGTAAAGATATAGCAAAAATCTACTAATGTTTAAAATTAACAGATAATATTTTTTATATTTTAGCAATCTCTGTGTTCAGTTAATATTTTATTTTAGAACCTGACTGTGCTGGTTAATGACTGAGTCTTTGAACATTGCAGTTAACACTGTTGTCCTAAACCACTACCATCAGCCTGCAATGCAGCAAATTGTTGACAGCTATAACAAAGCATCACATCTTGCTGACTTGTAAGCCCAGGATTCTGAAATACTCTCTGTTGTTGCATAGTTGAGCAGATACAATTTCTTTTTAATACTGCCACTAAAAACAATCAGAACAATCAGTTGGTCACCAGGAATTGATTTCCTCAATTTGCTTTCTTAAGCAATACATATGAAGTTTTCTTATCTGCAAAATATTTGAAGCTATTTGTATTTAATTGGAGTCTATGATCCATGAATGTGTGAAAAAATAGGTGACTTCTTTGACATGTAAGTCATCTTTAGTCACAGGCTATCAAACACTACTAGATTACATGATGCTGCATCCTCATTTCAGCTGCTGTTTCACAGTATTGTACAGATTAAATACAATAGTGGATGTATATCTACTGATTTTCAGCTCTAAATTAATGTAATCTGCAGTGCAGCAGTCATTCTATGAGTCCAAGGCTGTACATTCAACTGACTGATTTTTCAACACAAGGTTGGTTTGTTTGAGTCTTCCCTTTTTATAACTACATACTAGTTATAACTACATACATACTAGTCTTATATGGAAACATCACTGCTTTAAAAGTTATAGCCAGTGCAGATCAAAATACTGATTCACTCCTATGCAGGTAGTTTTCATATCTAACAGTTTTACATGTGCAGTGGCCTGTAAAACTATTCAAATATCACTTTAATACCTGTAAACATAGGACATTTCATGAGAGGTAGTTTTCCACAACATTCAATGACAGAAGCTGCTAAAAGCTAGAAACTAAGCTGTAAAGATTATTGGTCTGAAATGACAGGCACTATCATCTTCTTTAGCTTTTTTTGTATTGGTCTGGGTGTTTTTTTATTGCCCCCTTGTTGTAAATACTGACCCCACCTTTGTTTTCATTAATAAACTTTGTTGTTCATTTCAAGAAAGCAAAACATTTAACATGGCTAATAATTTTTAAATATTCATAAGTAAATATTCATAAAATAATACTTTCTCAGGAAATATCAGAATTAGTCAAGAGAAGAACATGAAGATTTGGTATTGATGAAAAAAAATGCAAATACAAAACACCTCAAACTGCAGTTTCAAGCACACTGTTAGCTAGCACTGCTGTTGTAAGCAGCTGTCCTGACCTCCTTCTCTACCTGACAACTTATTCTCACCCTGCTTTGCTTCTTCCCTTGGGCTAGCAGAAATGTTTGCGCTGCTGCTCATTGAACTACATCAGGGAACCAATCAGAGGTAAACCAGCCGTTTTTTTCTAGATTTATTTTAACTCAGATCAGACTTTCAATTTGGTTCACCACAGGATTGAGTGAGCTGGAAAAGGCTGTTGGCCTCTGGGAAAGGCAGGGTGAAATGCCAATTCACGTAGCTCAAGTATTATCTTAAACCGCGGTTCAAGTCATTAGGAATTTGCCTCATTCTTGCTGTTCACATATACAGAAATTTGAAACCTTCCGTTTGAGCCCAACTCCTTCATTTAACTTTTGGTTAGCTAAGGGGGTTTTTTTCAGAATAACAAGTCAACCTCCCCAGCTATCCATGCTATCTTTACTCAACAGGTATACATGTAAACTGTATGATTCATGGTAAAGATACAGTATAGCACACAGAGAAAAAGTGTCTAGTGTCATTAAGAGAGCAAGTACTTTATAAACTTCCTCTCAGAAAATTAATGAGCTTTACATTTTAAAAACTTTTTTTCTCTCAGCCCTGCTACAGAACCTCTCTGTTCTGATGGAAGCTGCTTTCTATGTCTATGCCTAAAATTATTCTATATATTAAAAAATATTTGAACCCATGCCTTTGCAGAAATCACTAATAATGTCTTACAGAAAATCCTAGGAAGCACGTAAAACTGAGATATTAGTACCCTTTGTAAGTGTTAAACAACTTAAAATTGTTTTAAATTATGGTAGTGTATTATGTGGCAAGGTTTTGGTAGCAGAGGGGCTATAGTGATGGCCTTTGTGAGAAGAGACTAGAGATTGTCCCTGTGTTGGGCACAGCCAGTTCCAGTTGGCTCAAAAATGAACCCACTGCTGGCCAAAGCTGAGCCCAATCAGAGATGCTGGTGGTACCTCTGAGGTAACTTATTTAGGACAGGGTAAAAATTTCTGTGCAGTAGTTGTGAGAGAGAGGAGTGAAAAACATGCAAGACAAACAACAGTGCAGACACCAAGGTCAATGAGGAAAGGAGGCAGAGGAGATGTTTCAGGCACTGAAGAAGAGATTACCATGCAGCCCACAGAGGAGACAATGGTGTAAAAGGTTGTCCCCCTGCAGCCAACCCATGTAGTACCACGTTGGAGCAGATACCCACACTACATTCCAAGAAGACCCCATGTGGATATGCCTGAAAGAAGCTGCAGCACATGGAGAGGAGTCCATGCAGAGACAGGTTTTCTGGCAGGAACTGTGGCCTGTGGGGGACCAATGCTAGAGCAGTCTGTTCCTGAAGGACTGTAACCCTTAGAAGGGACCCATGCTGGAGCAGGGGAAAAGTGTAAGGAGGAAGGAGGGTCAGGGATGAAGTGTTCTGAATTGACCACAGTCGTCATTTCCTATCACTCCTGTGCTGCCTGGGGTGAGGAGGAGGTAGAAGAGTGGGGAATGAAGGAACGAAGTTGAAATTAGAAAGAATTGTGAGGGGAAGAGAGGAAAATGTTTTTAGTCGAGTTTTTGTTTCTGTCTATCCTATTCTACTTTTAATTGGTAATAAATTAAATAAGTCTTCCCCAAGATAAGTCTGTTTTCCCCATTATGGGGATTGATGTGTGGTCTCCCTGTCCTTATCTTGATCCACAAGATTTTTCCTCTTATTTTCTCCCCCTGCCCAGCTGAGAAGGGGGAGTGAGGGAGAAGCTTGGTAGGTACCCGACAGCCAGCTAAGGTTAAACCACCTTAGGTAGTAATAATAATAGTAAAAGTTGTAATGATATTTGCAGCACTCTGTTGAAAATGAACAAAAAATCAATCATGACTTTGGCTTGTAGTATTTAATACACTATTGTTTATTCTACAAAATATTATCTGATTTAGAGTTGAAAAGGTACAAGTCTGTTTCTGTTAGAGGTACTACTTAGGTCTAATGATGATTAAACTAGCAGTTGATTTTTTGATTTAAGAAGAGACTGGAACAGATTTTTCAAATTCTGATTATTTCCAAGGCATTTGTAAAGGATCCTTAGATCTTGCCTCAGTCTTCACTAACAAGTGCTCAAGCCACACTCCTCAAGTCACAGAAGGCAAAGACAGGGACTACAAGAATGAAGTACCACCCACACACAGTAGGAGGTGATTGGTGACAGCCAACATGGCTTCACTAAGGGAAAATCATGCCTGACAAATATGGTGGCCTTCTATGACAGGGTTACAGCGTAGGTGGATAAGGGAAGTGCAATGGATATCATCTACCTGGACTGGTGCAAAACATTTGACAATGTCCTGTATGACATCATTGTCTCTATATTAGAGAGAGATGGACTTGATGGATGTACCACCCAATGCATAAGGATTTGGGTGAATCGTCACTTGGTTTGTTGTCTGAGTGAAGATCAGTGACCAGTGGTGTTCCTCAGGGGTTGGTACTGGGACCGCTGCTGTTTAGCATCTTTGTTAGCAACATGGACAGTGGGTTTGAATGTACTCTCAGCAAGTTTGCTGATGACACCAAGATGTGTGGTGTGGTTCACATGCTGGAGGGAAGGGATGCCATCCAGAGGGAACTTGNGAGTTTTACAGGCTGGAGACGTGGCTCTGTGTAAACCTCATGAAGTCCAACAGGGCCAAATACAAGGTTCTGTAGATGGGTCAGGTCAATCCCATGCACAAATACAGGCTGATCAGAGAATGGATTGCAATCAGTCCTGAGAAGAAGAACTTGGGGTGTTTGTTGGTGAAAAGATCAACATGAGCTGTCTATGTGTGCTTGTAGCTCAAAAGCCAACGTTATCTTGGGCTGCATCAAAAGAAATGTGACCAGCAGGTCGAGGGAGGTGATTCTCCCCCTATATTCTGCTCTCTTGAGACCCCACCTGGAGTCCACTGCGTCCAGTTCTGGAGTCCTCAACATAAGAAGGATGTGGAGCTGTTGGAGAGAGTCCAGAGGAGGGCCATGAAGGTGATCAGGGGGATGAAGCATCTCTGCTAGGAAGACAGGCTGAGGCAGTTGGGAGTTGTTGATCCTGGAGAAGAGAATTTTCCAGGGAGACATTAAAGCAGAATTCCAGTATGCGAAGAGGGCCTACAGGAAATCTAGAGAGGGACATTTTACAAGGACAAGTAGCGATAGGACAAGGGGGAAGGGTTTAAACTGAAAGAGGATAGATTTAGATTGGATATTAGGAAGAAATTCTTTCTTGTGAGGGTGATGAGACACTGGCACATGTTGCCCAGAGAAGCTGTGGATGCCCCCTCCCTGGCAGTGCTCAAGGCCAGGTTGGATGGGGCTTTGAGCAACCTGGTCTGGTGGAAGGTGTCCCTGTCTATGGCAGGGGGATTGGAACCAGATGATCTTTGTAAATCACAGAAAAAAAAAGAGAGTTTATGGCCTTTGGAAGTAGGGGCAGGCAACTCAGGGAGACTACAAAGATGTCATTATTCTATGCAGAGAGAAAATCAGAAGAGCCAAACAATCTGGCTACTGCGGTAAAGGACAATTAAACATGTTTCTATAAATATATTAGCAAGAAAAAGAGGGAGAAGGAGAATCTCCATCCTGTATTGGATGTGGGTGGAAACATAGTAACAAAGGATGAGGAAAAGGCTGAGGTACTTAATGCCTCCTTTATCTCAGTCTCTAGTAGTAAGACCAGTTGTTCCAGCCCCTTGAGCTGGAAGACAGGGACGGGAGCAGAATGAAACCCCCATAATCCAAAGAGAAATATTTAGTGACCTGCTACACCACTTAGATACACAAAAATTTATGGGGCTGTATGGGATCCACTCAAGAGTACTGAAGGAGCTGGCAGAAGTGCTCACCAAGCCACTTTCCATCATCTATCAGCAGTTTGGCTAACTGGAGAGGTCCCAGTTGATTGGAGTTTAGCAAATATGACAGTCAAATACAAGAAGGGCCAAATGGAGGATCCAGGGAACGACAGGCCTGTCAGTCTGATCTCAGTGTGGANTGGAGGAAGGTTATGAAGCAGATCATC
>VZRW01003042.1:90-18054 GCA_013398125.1 Aegotheles bennettii
GGTAAGCAGCTCTGGGAAGAAAGGCCTGGGAGTCCTGATGGACAACAAGTTGACCATGAGTCAGCAATGTGCCCTTGTGGCCAAGAAGACCAATGGTATCCTGAGCTGCATTGAGAAGAGTGTGGCCAGCAGGTCAAGGGAAGTTCTTCTCCCCCTCTACCCTACCCTGGTGAGGCCGCATCTGAAGAACTGTGTTCAGTTCTGGGCTTCCCAGTTCAAGAAAGACAAAGAACTACTGGAGAGAGTCCAGCAAAGGGGTACAAAGATGACGAGGGGTCTGGAGCATCTCTCTTCTGAGGAAAGGCTGAGAGGCCTGAGGCTGTTTAGCCTGGAAAAGAGAAGACTGAGAGGGGATTTTATCAATGCTTATAAATATCTACAGGGTGGGTGTCAGGAGGATGGGACCAAACTATTCTTAGCGGTGCCCAGTGACAGGACAAGGGGCAACAAGCACAAACTGGAACACAGGAAGTTCCATCTAAACATGAGGAAAAACTTCTTTACTTTGAGGGTGACAGAGCACTGGAACAGGCTGACCAGAGAGGTTGTGGAGTCTGCTCTGGAGATGTTCAGACCCCTCCTGGTTGCAATCCTGTACCACCTGCTCTAGATGAAGCTGCTTTAGCAGGGGCATTGGACTGGATGATCTCCAGAGCTCCCTTCTGACCCCTACCATTCTGTGATTGTGTGAATTTCAGCATTTACATATATAAACTAATCATCAGTTGTTTTTTTAATAGGCTATGCCCTTTTAATTATCCATGATGGGGGTATATCTCTGCTAGATACCTTACTGCATAGCGAAAGGCAAAGGAGTTGCAAGAAGATACAGTATAATTGGGTTTATGTGAAGCAAATCTTGAGCTTAAAAGAAAGTGCAGAGGAGCATGCTTCACAGAATAGCTTGAGTTGGAAGGGACCTTAAAGGTCATCTAGTCCACCCCTCCTGCCATGGGCAGGGACATACTCCACTAGACCAGGTTGCTCAGGGCCCCATCCAACCTGGCCTGGAATGTCTCCAGGCCTGGGACATCCACCACCTCTCTGGGCAACCCGTGCCAGTGTTTCACCACCCTCATGGTGAAAAACTTCTTCCTTGCATCTAATCTAAATCTACGGTCCTTCAGTTTAAAACCGTTACCCCTTGTCCTATGACAACAGGCTCTGCTAAAAAGTCTGTCCTCATCTTTCTTATAGCCCCCTTTAGGTTTCCTTCCAGCATCAGCCCTCTGAGCTTCTACAATGTCTGATAGAATATGTTGAACTTTCAGTCACATAGTTGCATGAAAAATATGTCTTGAAACATCCTAATTTTCTTGTTATCTGTTTTAGTTGTTACTAATTTGAGATGTTTAATCATAATTGGCCATGTTGAAATGACAACGCTTTGGTGATGGTCATGCAACTCTGTGAATTGCTGATGTCTTCAGTGATCTAGTATTATTTTTGGCGGACCTTGCAATTTTTCCATCTATGCCTTTTCTAGATTTCTTGTAAGTCCAGACCTCTTTGAGTCTCCATTGGGAAATTTTGTTATGAAAAAATACCAAATTGCACTGTTTTTCTGTTTAGTATTTCACAAGAGTTTGGTTTTCTTTAATTCTTCAGAGACTTAGTTACATTAGTTTGGTGGGAATAAGGGAGTGTGTTGTCATAAGCTTTTCAAGAATCAAGGAGTTTTGATTATCCATGTACTTGTTAACACCTTCAAAGTGCTCTGAGAGATTTGTGGGATCTAACTTGCTTTTATAAAAAGTCTGTTTATGCTGCTGTTCTGCTGTATTATATACAGCTGTGTGATCCTTCTGTTTTCCACTCCTTTTATTGCACAGAAATTGTAATTTTCTGCTTTGTTAACTCCTGGATTTCCGCTGGATCCTTTCTGAAGAACTGTCAGGCACCTCTTCCTTTGATACCAGTGCTACATTAGATGAAAGGTTACGTGCTGCAGTTGAGCAGTTTCATACTTTCAGAAGGTTTGGGTCTCTCATCTGGTTGCAGCAATTTTTTATTTGGTTTATCAGGGTGGCCTTCTGTGCTGACACTTAAGTGAGAGAGAGCTTCTCAAATGTGCCCTATGTCGAAGAGGCTGTAGTGTTGAGGACTTCTAGATCTTCCCTGGACACTGTTTACTGTTCTGTGTGTTCTTTGAAGAGCTGGTTGTTTTAATGAATATCAATTACATGTTTGCTTTTCTTGTGATAATGAGGTCTTCCTCTTGGGTAAGAACATAATAACATCCATGGTGAATCAGGTGAAAAGTGCACCTACCTAGTGCAATAAATACCCTTTTTTGACAGAGAACGGTAGTAAATGTTCTTAGAAAATAAGAATGGGAAAAGAAGTTGTGATGTGGTATTTCCCCACAATACTTTCCAAGCATCTTTTCTTCTTAGGTTCTTCAAAGTATCTGTAAACACCATCTATAAAAAAATCAAACTTCACAGCATCCCAGAGTGTTTGAGGTTGTAAGAGACTTCTGGAGGTCGTTTTGTCTAAGCCCTCTGCAGAATCATATAAATCAGGCTGCCCAGGACCATGTCCAGACATGTGGAGAGTCCACAACCTCTCTTGGGTAACCTGCAAAGTAAATTAGTTCTATAATGAGACACTACTTAAGTTAAAGAAGCTGTAGACTACATATTTTTGAACAGATTTCCCAAGACACCAATGTGATCAGTAACTCTTAAGAGAAAAAGGTGTGCAAATAAGTTTTCCAGAGTGTTAAAATAATAGATTGCTTTAAATAGTTAGGTAACTATTATTTTAAAGTTAAAATAATGGAATCCAAATAATTTACTATAAGAAACATGTAAGTTTTTCATGTGAACTTCTCATTTCACTCAGATCCAGGTTATAATATTGTAGTATAACTATAGATAGGATGAGATATATAAATACTGTTACATAGGCAGCGTAATAAAATTGCTTAAGATTTGATGAGGCATGCGATCTAAGTTCAAGACAAGTTGTACTACCCATCAGAGTGGCTCCTCATATAAAGTGCTGCATCGTGGTTTATATAATACGATCTTATATGCTGCCATTAATTTTTTTTTAACTGGACAGTGTTCTTGGATCTTTTTCAGGGTTCAGCTGATCCTTTAAACAGTGCATTCCACCTGACATACAACATGGTATTGAACTTGCTTCGAGTAGAGGAAATTAACCCTGAATACATGTTAGAAAAATCATTCTATCAGTTCCAACATTACAGAACTATTCCAGAAATAGTACAAAGTAAGTATTACTGTATTTTGTACTCACAAGAGTCAGTATAAAAGATGCTGCACTGGGAGACTGGGTAGTTAAACTTCATTACACTTGTAAGAGTTTATACCTGTGGAATTCTTGTCTTCACTGCCAACATTTCCCACTGCACCATTTGCTGTTATGTTACAGTTTCAGGAAGGGTAATTTCCTCTTGTTCTTAGGACCTATATAGATACCCACAAGAGTGGTTGTCAACATTACTAAACTGTAGGACAGGGAGAAGGAAAAACAATTTTAAAATACTTGCAGCTTGTTAGGGGTGCAGAGAAGAAAAGTCTTACTCCTTTTTGATATGCAGAACTTAGCTAAAAGAAACGTAATAGTATTATCTCATTACAATCTCTGAAAGGAACTCGGGCATACTGCATTCAGAATAGTATAGGAAAAAATGTTTAATTAAAATACAAAGCAAAATTCATAGAGAACTGAGACATTATTTGCAGTCCACTGAGTAACTGAATTCTGAGCCATGATCCTTGACTTTGACTCATGAGAATACTATTTATTTTCCAAAGATCTCAGCCAGTGTTTGAAAGTGAGGCCTCTTCCAAAACTTAACCCAAAGGAATCTTAAGAAGACAAGAGATAGCTACTTCCTTTGCACTGATCAATGAACAGTTCATCTGTTCATTTGTTGATTGAGTATTAAGAGAGACAGTCCCTGTAGCCATGCAGAGGTGGGGTTTCAATTCCCTTTGTAGAGTTCCTGTTAGTTTGTAGGTGCAGTATTTAAGACAGTAGTATTCACACATACAGTGTGGTTTCTGAGAACCTCCCTGTTCCTGTTGGCATGCCTAGATCTTCGTTCTGGCATTCCAGCATTGCTGTTTTAATAGAACATTTTTCATATTTCTTGGATGTTTTTTGTTTAGGTACCATACTGGGTGTTAGAATTTTTTGTAATTGCTTCAGCTGCAATTAAAAACACAAAAGAGAGAAATGGTTGTTGTTTACATGAAGGAGGAAATTATGCTGTTAGCATGGATTCCTAGCTTTTTTCTTTAAAATGTTGGCAGCTAAAAATAGGGAGTGCTTCCCTGAGTTGTCTCTCAAGTCCCAGTGAAGTGAGATTTCCGAGTCACCCATATGCATTCAAATAGCGTGCAAGATGGTGAGTTGGTAGAGAGGAAAAAGACATCTTGATAATGTGTCCTTTGCTTATGTTTACTAGTGGTATTAACAGTGTGAAAAAATAAAGCATGTTGCTTATAATAAAAACTTGATTTGCCTAAATAAGGTGTGAAAATGTCGGAGGAAGAAATACTGGTTTCCAACTGATGAAATTAGAGCCTAAAACAGGTTAGGAAGAACATCTTCTAACAACATCGCATTTGTTGGAAGAACAATCTTTGAGCAATCTTGTTTTCATAGGAGGAGGTAGAACAGTGGTGCTAGGCAGTGAATAACCTCCTACAGATCATTGCAAGTTTTTGTGGGACTTTAGTGGAACCCTAAATCAGTGATTTCTGGACAATTGTGAGTCTAGCCTTCTCTGTTTTCTCAAGCTTACTTATTCAGAAAAAAAAAGTATTTGATATCTTATAAATAAAATGTAATGGATGAATTTATAGATTCTGAGCGTTGCAGAGAATGGAGTATTGTAAATAGAAAATGAGAATGTCAGAAATGGTGACAAAATACTAATCATGTAGATCAGAAAGAGAAACATTGGTTTCTAGATGGTGAAGTTACTAATTTCCATGAGATTTTACTTTTCGTTGTAGGAGTGAATAATTTGGAAGGACAGTACAACAAAATAGCAATTCCCAACGAAGAAAATGTGGTCATATACTACAAAATCCGACAGCAGCTTGCAAAACTGGGTAAAGATATTGAAGAATATATTCACAAACCAAAGTATTGCTTGCCCTTTCTACAGCCAGGAAGACTGGTAAAGGTAATTTGATTTTTTTTGTTTTGTTTTTCCAAATCTCTACCTATTTGTGAAATTCGCAGGGTTCTTTTGTGTCTGCTAGTTTTCCATCTTGAAAAATTGCATGCATCACACTAAGCAACAGTTTTGACTTTTGTTATGTTTCGTTGTTAAACGTTAAACAACTGTTTAAAAGAAATACTGTTTTCGTGGTGAATAATAGTCTGTGACTGCTGTTGTGTCAGAAGTACAAAAATACTTGCTTTGCTAGGATGTGATTATACATGGGTTATAACATCTTACAATATTTTCAGGTGAAGAACGAAGGTGATGACTTTGGATGGGGAGTGGTTGTTAATTTTTCTAAGAAATCGAATGTTAAGGTAAAGTATACATTCTCTCTATTAGAAAAATAACCTTACTGCTTTTTCTGAAAAAAAGATAAAACTCCTATTTTCTTTGTAGTTTTCAAAGGCAAAAAAATTTTCCTTTCACACGAACTTTACAAAAAAGCTCAGGCCTTCTTGAAGGGAAATTATACAGAAGAATCTATGGAAGGACAAACCCTAAGTTCTGTGTTCATTTTTTAACTTTTGACATATTTATGGAGGAAATGCTTGCTTGTGTCTGGGATAAGGAGTTCCAAAGTGCTCTTGGAACTACAAAGGTTTTAAACTACTTTGTTTCCGAGACATTCCCAACAGTGCTACACTAAGCTGTTCATGGGAAACATGCTATGTTACCTACTCTCAGAAAATCTATAGAAGCTGTAAGTGGGGGTTGAGAGCATAGGGATGCTGATACTTGGCTCTCTGTAGAAGGTTATCTTAAACTGGGGAATTGTGTCTTGAGTCCTAAGCTAGTGAATGAGGCATGGAATTGCTTGGCCTCTGAGGTATTGCTGTAGAGTCGAGGTTTGGGAAGTTAAAATACAAAGAAAGTAAAACAACAGAAATGTATTTGGGGAAACGTGAAAGAAAACACAGAGGGCAGTGGTGCAATAGGAGTCAGATTTGGTTTTCCTTCCAGAAATCCATTTTTGTAGTTGGTCTCCAGATAATCTCAGACATGATGTTTTGATCTCCCTTTCAGAAATGTTTTGACCAGCTACTCTGCTGGCTAAATTTAAACCTAAATTTAAAGTGTGTTTTTCTGTGTTAGCATTTTTGCTGTAGTTTTGGCAGGACAGCATTGGCATTAATTACTATGTCTAAGTGAGAAGTTTTTTTTTTTAAGTTCTGATGCCATCTCTGTATTGTGGCACCTTTTGGTGCTTCTCTATTATATATTCATTAAAGAGGAAATGAGAAAAATGCACGCATACAGAACTTATTAAAAGAGATTTTGTTTTGGTTTTCCATCTTCCTTTTGAAAGTCACATACTTTTCTATTTCAAGCTGGAGAACTGGACTATTGCTTAAATTTTAGCTTCTAGACTGCTTTTTTCATAGAGCTATATAAGCAGTGAAACAGATTTCCCCCTCACCACAGCCTTCCAACCCCTAACATTCTTGTATCTGTGTCATATTTTATCCATGTATTTTATCTGACCTATCTCACTGTTGTATAAAGCCTTTAGGTTTGAGCGTTAGCTTTGAAACTATAGTCTGTTTTTCAGGAGATGGCTCTGGCTCCAGCAGCACTTTTTTCATTAAGTCATTCTAGCAACTGAGTTGAATTTTTCCTTCTGAGTTCTGTGGAAAGAATGACAATCAGTGCTGAAAATCATGGAACGGATTAAAAGCTATGTAACTTTTAAAATCAGTATGGAAAGACTAGTTTCTGTAAGCAGAGGCAAAACAAGTGACTTAAAGAACCTGTTACTTACCCATTTTAATGTGTTTATTCAATGGATTTTTATCCAGGGATACAGATGCATTTCCCCAGTACTGTTTAATGTACTAATATACTTAGTTAGTATTGGAAATTTATCACTATTTTGCAATGTGTTTAAATCCTCATTCACTTCTAAGCTGTGACAGTTTTTAGGATTTGCTTTTAGAAATTGTGTTTATTTCAGTCTGTATTACTAGTTTAGTTGTAAATTTTTCTTCACTGTGGCATAGTTTCTAATGAAGTCCTTTTTCTAGTGAGGAACATATATCATTAAGATTGACATTTAGGGTTACAGTATGTATGTATTTCACTGCGTAATCCTCTTTGTTCATTGCAACATGAAAGCAAAGCCATGAGTCATTGTCAGTTATGTTCATTGTTAATTATATTTAGATGTTTTTCCATCGTAATTTGATGATGCAGTGTTCCACAAAATTGTGAATGCAAATAGCCCTTTATCCTGATTGACAGTAGAGAGAAGAATTTATTTCAAGCAGTGGTACTTGCTGTATATTGTACAGTATAGTAGGTGGCAAAGTAACTATTTGCTTTGGAATTCATAAAAAACCCCCAAGTATTATTGAGTAAGAAATTTTATTTCCACTAGATTGTGCCAGCATTATGCTAGTTTTATTGTTGTGCGTTTATAGTCCATGTTGTCATCTGATCCCTGATTCTAGACATCAGATTTTTTGTCTGTTAAGAGTTACTGATACTAAAAATTTGAGATGCTGCAATTTGGTCTTCCTTACTTAGATTATTACAATCCTAATATATTACATTTCCTACTTATCTGTCCATGTTTACTTATAATCTTTACTCCATAAATATGATTTTTAGTGCTGTGTCATGCTCATTGAATTTTCAATGAGTCTGATGTTACTAATCTGACAGTCTGAATTTGTTATCTGTGCCATATTTCTTGATTTCCAGATACGATCAGCTGTCGTACCTTGTTTGGTTTCCAGGCGTATGAGTTAACACAGGATTTTGAAAAGACTGTTCTCTCTTTCTCTTGCATTTACAAGAAGAGGAGCTTGTACATAATATTTTCAAAGATGATGTCTGCCTTCATTTAGGCCTATAACTTAGTTCTATTCAAAGTCATAACAATACTTGCTTATAGTAGGAGTATTTTTGAGCAGCCTTAGTGCATATTCATCCAGTCAAATAACTAACATGAGCTTTTTTTAATGCAGAGTGTAATAAAGGTTATGGCTTTGTGAATAGTAGTCTTTAACCACCATATTTGCATATTTGTCTTTAAATGTATGTCAGATGTTACATGTGCAATTTGGGGTGTATAAAGATGTGACCTGCAAGATGCAGCTTCTTGTTTGTTACAGATGTAAGTTATTATGCTTGAAAGATTTTTATGTGGTCTTTATTGTGGGGAGAATCTTGAATTTGCAAAAGATATCCCCCAAATTTTGTTTCTTTTTTTTATAAAGTACAGTACTGCTAGCATGATGCAGAGTCTTTGCATTACCATTACAAAAGATGTTGGCTTACTTTGGAAGAGCTACATCTTGAAGAAAAGGCGGAAGCACATAAAGCTGCAGTTAGACTTTAGGCTGCACTGGTGAGGAAGGATGAGAAAGGGGTGATTTTTTCAAGTGTGTTTTTTCTATGTGAGGGATCTCTCAATCAATACTGGTTCAGTACTTTTTAGAATATACTGCATCACTGAGCTGGTACTCTTTGGAGAGCAGTATCTTAGTTCATGCCTTCAATATTGAATAAAATCATGCTTTTTCCTTCCATTCTTGCTGGTATTTTAAAAAATAACTCTTATGGACCTGTTTTTTCTGTGCCCTCAACAGCCAAATTCTGGTGAATTGGACCCGTTATATGTAGTTGAAGTGCTACTACACTGCAGCAAAGAGAGTTTGAAAAATTCTGCCACTGAGGCTGCAAAACCAGCCAGGCCTGATGAAAAAGGAGAGATGCAGGTTTGTTACACGTGTTTGTTCTTAATAGTTTCTTATAAATGTTCTCGAAGATTCTATTTCCAAAGCATTTGCAAACTGTGATAAAAGGTGGATTTATGCATTAAGGAAGAGAAAGGAGCTCTACATTTAACTCCGATTTCTTAAGCAGTTGCTGATTTCGCTGCTGCTTTCACAAGAGGAAATTTCTAGTGTGAACAAAATAACTTGAGTGAATTTGTTACCATATAAGAAGTGCTTTAAAACTTACTGTTCTGTTATATATTTCAAATCAGTAGATGAAAGACAGTAGCATTTAAACAAAGTTATGAAAATTACTTAGATATGTGACAAAATCTGCAGATAAAGAGTTGTCTGTAAGTTTTTTTTTCTTGTATACTTGTGCAGGATTTTGTGGGTAATGTGCATTTGTTCTACTGGATTTGAGAATTTAGTTAGAACTTTTTTAATCCTTGAGTAATAAATTTTAGCATTGGTGTTTGGCAGATACTTTTCTTAGCAATATCTTCTGTCTCTGGGAACAGAATTCTTTATTTCCCCCCCTGTTTTTTTTTTCCAGACTCCCTTCAGCTTTGCAAGGCTATCTCATTCTAAAATCAAATTGAAGTGAAAGCATTTTCATTATTTAAATTTTCAGTGTCAAATCCTATATCAAGACAATTACAATTTTCAGATCAGAGACAGTAGTTTAATTTGTCTGCATGTTTGGTTTTGGGTTTTTTTTCCACAAAGTCCATTTAAAGCTTGAGATGCAGTGTTGACTCTTCATGGTGTCTTCATGGTTTTGATACTTATGAGTATGTGTTTGCTGATTTTATGTTCTCTATTGTTAGCATTCCTAGTTAAGTATATAAGTAATTTTTCTTCTTTGGATCATAAAAGGTATTTGAGTAGATAAGAGACAAGGTAACAGAAAAACTAATTTTTTTTTCCACTTGTAGCCTCTCTCCAGATTCATCTGAATAGAGAATTTTCCGATTAGGACATACTTTCTTTTTTATTAATACTTTATCTCATTACATTTTCCCGTTTTCTAATATTCCTGCTGCATCCTTGTGTACTCAGTTTTCCTTTTCCTTTGTAAAGTTTTGTTATGGAACACTAGTAATAAATATATTTTTTACTGATTTATCGGTTACTGCACTCTCTTTGATAGGTTGTTCCTGTTTTGGTACATCTGCTCTCAGCTATCAGCAGTGTCCGACTTTACATACCCAAAGACCTGAGGCCTATTGACAACAGGCAAAGTGTATTAAAATCTATACAAGTAAGTTTCACCAGGCTGTCTAAGCTCTGTGGTCTGATCAGTGAGGTTGTTGTAAAGAAGTTTGTCTAAAGATTGTATCACATCTTCAGCCTTGTTCTTAAAAGGGGTTGGAAGCCATGACATTGTTTCTCCTTGTTGACAGTCATTTTAAGCTAATTTTGAGAACTGCTGAAACATAACAAACTTACAGTACTGCCTTCTGTGTCCTTAGAGTTGTACCAGCTAATTTGTAAAAGTATAGTTTGTTTTACTATTACTAATCTTACAAAAATAGTATTTTTTTTCATTTTAGGAAGTACAGAAGCGATTTCCCGATGGAGTACCACTACTAGACCCTATCGATGACATGGGCATCAAAGATCAAGGACTGAAAAAAGTAATCCAAAAAGCAGAGGCATTTGAGCATAGGATGTATTCACATCCTCTTCCCAATGATCCCAACTTGGAAACTGTATACAAACTTTGTGAGAAAAAAGCACAGGTAAAAATACAAACCAAAACACCATAGCTGTATTTAGCTGAAGAGAGACAGTAATAGTCTCTTCTTACTTGCTTTTTTCCTATTTGCAAAGCCCAAATAATCCTTTTTAAGTTAATAAGCCCAGATAATCCTTTTTAAATACAGTAAAATCATTGAATCTCACAGACTGGCTGAGTCAGTGGCCTGCCCTTGATTGATACAGATGGGAAGTACCTCTGAAAACTTCAGAAAAAGTCATCATGGATCAGAAAGCTACAGAGGTGCCACTAGAGGCTTTTTCACTGAATAGGCATAGCAAAATACAGTGTAGGTGAAGTCTTCCCAGATAGTTGGTAATTTTTAATATGCTTTTGGAGAGCTAAGCTGAATTGATGTGGTTTATCAGCCTGGGAAGCATACCATACAAACCATTGTGCTGTGCTCCCATGGAAGCAGTGCACTTATGTTGTATAGAGTTGTACCCTGCTAGACTGAAACTGGTCGTGTGCAAAAACAACCTTGTGTTTCTGTGCTGCGACAGAAAACAGGTTCTCTGGGAGTCGCTTCACAGAAGTGAGGTGATTCTGGTATGGGCAGCATAAAGTTGCATGTGGTAAGACCTAATGGACCAAGCAGTCTTCTGCGAAGGTGTCTGTACTGTACAGCCCACTGTCAGGATGTTGACAGTGACTGATAAACTGCAAGACACTGGAGGAGCCCTACTAGCAGGAAATAATGCCTTTGGGTTACATTTGATGGAGTAGTTGGTTAGCAGAGACTTAGTACAGGTCTCAGAAGATGAGCACTCATTTCTCAACCAAAGATTTCTTCTGTTGTTTCTTGTTGTGCGTTGGTTGAGGTTTTTTCCCATTCTCAGTGAATAGCTTTACTTCTCAAACTTGCCAGTTTCCTATGGGTAAGTGAGGCTAATTTTTTTATTATTATTTGTTTTAAACTTTCCTCTTGGCAGATTTAGATGAGTCAGTGTCAACTATTATGTCCATACACTGTTGTTCTGAGGCTTTTACGTAAATTAAACAATGTCTTCAAAACAGTTGCATCTGTTACACCAGCAGCGTGCAATTTCTCTCCTCCTGACCTCCTAGATTGCTATGGATATTAAAGCAGCAAAGCGAGAACTGAAAAAAGCCAGAACTGTCTTACAAATGGATGAACTCAAATGCCGCAAGCGTGTTTTGAGAAGGCTGGGGTTTGCCACATCTTCAGATGTTATTGAGATGAAAGGACGGGTTGCTTGTGAAATCAGCAGGTAATTAGTTTCTCTGTGAAGTGATTATTGTCATGAGCACACACTTGACTGTCCTCACTGAAATTAGTATGTCATGTTTATATTTAAAAGGTCTGAGACCATTAGAAGAAAGATTCTTCAGACACCATGTGGTCTGTGTCATAAAAGAAATATGCTGATGGAAGCAGTAAAACTTAAGGACAGAATATAATAGATTTAAAAACTAGAACATGGACATGAAAATCCCAAAACAGCGGCTGTTTTCTTACCCAGTTTAGGCAGCAGTACGTGTTGTCACTCATTATTGTACATTACACAAAAGGATACTCTCAGTTTCTATGGTTCCACTCTGCAGGACTCTGTCTTAGTACAGAGTCACTCACTTAACAAGGGTGTGACGGTGAGTGTCATCATTTACCAAGTCACTGACAGGTTTGGAATACAGCTTAATTGCTTCCATAGGGCTGTTGGACCCTATATGTGGAAGTGATGCATTTTACTGTAATACATTTAGCAGGTACATATATATTAAAACATACTGTGAAGATTCGACAAAACTCATGGATCAGACTTTAATACTTCAGAGTGTAACTCAGATTTTGGTAGAATTACATATTTTTAAAAGTTACAGAGACTGCTGTACTCCTTGCCTTACAGATACTCTGAAAGATGCTACCTGTATCTGTTTGATATCTAGTAACTTTTTTTCCCCTGCAAAATTTAATAGCAAATGGGGAAGCTGAATTAGAATTTTATCTACTTCCTGACTTTCAGGAACTGTTTGCTGATCAGTTGCACTTGGTTAAAAAATGCACTTTTTTCCCCCCATTGTATACATTTGTCTGATAAACTCAAAAAATAAAGATGCAGTCTTACCAACAATTTGATGTTTTATCCAAATAATGTGATTGGATTTCAAATCCACATCATGCGTGTCCTTTTATAAATCATGATTAAGTCTTTATTCTGCAAGTAAATCGAAGCAAGTTTGTTCCTCTTCTCAGTATCTTGGAAATAGGCAGTTGAATCTTCTTTGAGCAGCAGCAGTACCAATTTTAGTCCTTTTAGTAAGCTGCCTAGCTCTCCAGTTCTTTTCAGTCTCTTGACACATCCTCTTTGGTTAAAACTGACTAAAGCAACTGTTAATACCAATTTTTATGAACTATCAGGAGAGATTCTTTGTAGTTCATAAAAGCTTTTATTTTCTTTAAAATACTGTCTCACTCTCTTATGAAGCAATGTCCCCCTTAAAAAGCCAGTATGTTAATATTTGGTTTTCCCATAAGAAAAATAAAGCTGTTGTTTCTTATCTACATCCAGTTGCTTAACAAAGCAGATCAATAGTACTTCATTTGGAACTTACACTTTTAGTGTAACTGAAGACTTTCAGTACGTCTTTTCCCTAAGCTTCCTTCTCTTTATTTTAGTGCTGATGAACTGCTCCTGACGGAAATGATGTTCAATGGTCTCTTCAATGACTTATCTGCAGAACAGGCAACTGCACTACTTAGCTGTTTTGTATTTCAAGAGAATGTGAGTTACTTCTTCGGTTCACGATTTCTGGATCTTCCCGTCTACCAACAATTTTGGTTTAATTCAGTTCCATAAATTGGTCATAACAGTACAAGACATTGTACATTTTTACCCTTTCCTAAGGTGTTTGACATGAACTCCCATTGAACTTAGCAAAACCATTGCAGCTTCAGTGCTAAAATACCTTCCCTCATGAGTGCCATGCCAAAGGCTGTGCAAAATTTTAGTCCCTGTAATAAATCTATAACTGTTTTCCTCCTCATGCAATGAAGCAATATTAATAGATTCTTAGCATATGTGCTTGAATTTATGTATTTAAACACACACACACATCCTTATAATTTAAAATGTAGAATGATTATTTCAAAGAAGAGGCTTAACAGTATCTGCTCCTACACTGTGAGGTGAGGGTATCTTTAATTCCGAGACAATCCCATGTGATGTTATTTGGACAGTACCTTTGACCCGTTGATGGAAATAGCAGTACCACATGGAACTGATACCAAAAGAACTGTTAAAAACATAAGTTACTAAAAGCAAAAACAGGGGCATTTAACACCAGGTGCCATTGTTTTTCCACCAACAAGCTGTATAGAAGTTCAGCATCATCAGGAAAACGCAGTGAAAATAAACTTCCATATGAAGTGTTACTGCAGACAGCAAGATGTATCACTCAGGTTGATTCTAAATGTGGAAAGCACAATAGCAACAGGTGCTAATAAATTGTTTTTGTTAGTAGAGGAATGCCAAGGTAGGATTTTGTTAGTTAGAATAAAGTATTGTGACTCATTCAACAATAGTACTTGGGTCTAAACAGTTAGTACATAACCATTCATGTTTATGTTACTGAAAGCATTTGCTTTCTACGTTCTTAAAGAAGAGCTTGTAACAGTTAAAGTAGTAAATGATCAGCATTTTGGCAGTTCAAAACTATGGAACATATAAACAGAGGGAATTTTGGAAGTATTCAGAAGACAGGTGGATTTTTTTTCCCCATACTGTTGGCATACTGTACAGAAAGATTTATTTTTCTGATTTAGTTTGAGGGATGAGTACTGGGGGAATTCAGTAGATTTTATGTTTGATAACAGGTTTGAGAAGTCATTGGAGAATAATTTAGGATGACACTAGAACACACTGAACTTCTATTTTTTTGCATTTGGTGAGAGCAATGAGATTATTTATTGTCTTCTTTTTCAGTCCAGTGAAATGCCAAAATTGACAGAGCAGCTGGCAGGACCACTCCGGCAAATGCAGGTAATCTGTCCATTAGGAATCTGTCATGAGTTTAGAGTTAATGTTAACCTGGGTAAAGTGTATGAGTAAAGCATAACAACCGCACAGGGAAGACTTAATTTTTAATCATCAGTGAATTTGGCTGGCACTGATTGCATGTTGGTTTTCCATGTGTAATAATGGGTTATCATGTTTGCAATAAATCTTTATGCTAATTTAGAACATTCCTTTTAAAACTTTCATAAGCTTGTTTACTACACTCTAAATTGTTAGTGTAGGCAGCCTTAAAGAGTGTTTTACTTTCTGATTCTGAGTTACTTTACACTGAAAAGGAAACCTCATCCTGTATGCGCTACCTAATAATACGCAAGCCTTTCTATCGGTTAAGCACTTAACCATTTATAAATTTGAAATATTTTATTTTAAAGGAGTGTGCAAAAAGAATTGCCAAAGTGTCAGCAGAAGCAAAACTGGAAATTGATGAAGAAAATTACCTGAATTCTTTCAGACCCAACCTAATGGATGTTGTGTATACATGGGCAAATGGAGCTAACTTTGCTCATATCTGCAAAATGACTGATGTCTTTGAAGGTATGTTAATCAGCTCTTCTTTGGGAGGTGTGAGATGGTAATTCTGTAACATGGAGTCATAGTTCTGAATAACCTTATAATAGATGACAAAATTTATTAACTTGGGTGTATTCAAGTATCTGCATAGCTGAAACCAAGTGGGGAAAAATTTGTTTACTGTGTATGTTAATTTATAGTTACAGTGTTGATAATTTAGAATCTATAGAAGACTTCTAAAAAAGTGTATCTCTACATTTTAAAAACTTTCTATAAAACTCAGAAATCCTAATTATTGCAACAATAGGCAGTTAAGGGGAAAATACCATGTTGCAAACGCTTGCCATTGAGAAGTACAGCTTTTGCACTTGTCCTCATTACAGTTAAGTGTTGTCTTTACTTGGTAAATTGAAAGTTCCTCCTACTATCTTAATGATGACAGAAGCGAGACGTGGTAACCAGTCTCTGGTTTGGATGGTTCAGCACAGCAGTGCAGTGCAGAGATTTGAAAAGCCTAGATGTAACCTGTCATGGGTGTTATTTTGGTTCCTAAAATTGGAGTACTAGAAACTGCCCCTTGAGGAAGGATACTTAGTTTTCATTCGTTTAAAAGCAGGGTGACTTAAAGCCCAGTTTTAAGAAGACAAACCATCCACCTGAAGGTCAAACCAGAATGGAAAACCTCATTTCATCTTTTATCAGCTATGAAGAACAGTGGGATGGGTGCACAGCTCTTAAAATCTGTGTGTAACAACTGGTATTTGAAAGTTCTTTTTGAAGTTGTTACCATCACCACTGTCTTGTCTCTCTCAGCTGCGGTCTTCTTGTTTGTATGTACACAGACAAAGGAATCTGTGTACTTCTCTAAACCAGTGCACAGGCACAGGAACTTTCTAAATCGGGTTGTCTGGGACCAATAGGAGTCCTGGCAGTCTTTGAAGGCTAGTCAGTCAGCTTTGTCCTGCTCAGGAGTGTTACCTCCCTCTAAATCAGATCTTACAGGCCTGTTCTAAGTTCAGCTCTTGTGGCAGGGGTTGATGCGCGATTCTTCCCTTAACTTCCAAGGGGCTGGTTTTCATTGTCCAAAAGGAAGGAAAGCCCTCAAGACATCCCCTGGTTAGCAAAGTTGTTACAGTGACTTCAAATAAATTAAAAAACAGAATACAACACACACACCCCCAAAAGAAAAAAAGCAAAACACCAAACACCAAAACACAAACCAAAATCCACAGCATTCTTATTTTGATCTTAAATACAAATTTTAATTTTAGGTATTAGTGCATTCTGTATAAATTCCAATATAGGTTATTACCATGAGGTACAGCGTGATGACTTATTAAAGCTCTAAAAGGAGGTGTATTTTCCTCTTTGCCTTTTGGACAGTGTGGAATTAGCAATAATAAGTTGCTGCTGTTACAGGGAGTCCCAGCTTCCCTGTTGTGCACCGATTTTAGGAGGCACAAAATTGTCCAGCCATTAGAGAGTGCATTGGAAGCCACCACGTTTTTTAAAACAGTTTTTCATTATCCCCAGAAAACTTATTAAAAGTGCTTTATGAAAGGCCATGCGCTTCATGAGTGAGAGACTAATGTTCAGTTTTGTGCTGCAATCCAGGCTAACAGGCACTAGCAGAGCTTTCCTAGACAGAAATCTTGAGTCAGTGGCTTGCTTCCACTGTCAGGAGCCTAAAGATAGATGGTTTTCTGCTGTTTTATTAGTATTGATGGTGAGGTGTCTGAAACCCCTAGGTGCAGTTGTGAGTAGTGTGGAAGCTTGTGGTTGTGGTAAGTACATTGCTGTCTTTTCAGGTTTTAGCATAAGTCCGAGTGTTCCAAGAGCAAGCATGCTTGCGACATACTAGAGCAGTGTTGATTGTCTAAGGAAAAATTAGTCTTTAAGCTGAAACGTGTTTCTAAGAGATAGATATTAGGTAAGCTTTTTAAAGCTGTAGGGAAGAATGTTATACTGAGCTAACTATCCTATTAATCAGTTGCACATTGGCTGCTTTGTTTTGTGGAAGTGAGTACAGACGGTAGTCATTTATTCACAAAAATTTTTTTCATGCACCTAAGAAGTATGTCTGCAACAACCCCAGCTCTGCTGCGTGTAAATGAGTTGTCAGGCTTGGCCTTGTAAATGGTCATGAGCAGGATCTGTGAGCTGAGCTGGGTCCACCACAGTGCAGCGTGGCCATGCCCCGGGAAGCTGCCTGTGGTTCACTTGCTTGGGCTTCCTGCTGTGTCCAATACCCTGTGTATGGGTTTTTTCACCTTTCAATGGTCAGGTTCCTCCAGGGATGGGGCCTTTACCAGCGCTCTGGGCAACCTGTGCAGTGTTTCACCACCCTCATCATAAAAAATGTCTTCCTTCTATTTATTATAAATGGACCCTCTTTTAGTTTAAAACCATTACTCCTTGTCCTGTCACTACAGGCCCTGCAAAAAAAAAAGTCTGTCCTATTAATTCTTAAAAGCCTCCTTTAAGTATTCAAAGGCTGCAATAAGGTCTCCTTGGAGCCTTCTCTTCTCCAGGCTAAACAACCCCAACTCTCTCAGCCTTTCCTCACAGGAGAGGTGTTCATCCCTCTGATCACTTTTGTGGCCCTCCTCTGAATCTGCTCCAACAGCTCCATGTCCTTCTTGTGCTGTGCTGAGAGCTCCAGAACTGGACACAGTACTCCTGGTGGGGTCTCACCAGAGTGGAGTAGAGGGAGACTCACCT
>VZRW01003042.1:18072-42261 GCA_013398125.1 Aegotheles bennettii
CAGCCCAGGATACATTTGACTTTCTGGGCTCATGTCTACTTCTTTATCCTTGGGGAGCCTAGAGTCCTCCAAGGCTGCCCTCAATCCCTTCATCCCATATTTATACTCTATGACAATTATTTTGCACACAACAGTTTTGACTGTAAGTGTGAGGTGATGCTGAGGGAAATGATCAAACTATTTGCATGCTGCTAGAAGAGCATAAGCATTGGGCTAATTTTGTGAAACCTGTGACAGCGACTTAGGCTGAGCTGAGAAACAGCTGAAAGAGGGTATGACTGTAACAAACTACAGTGGGTATTGGGTTGCAGTGTATGACCAAGCTGGTGTGCATTACTGTAAGCATGCGATTGAGTGGTAAGGTAAGTGGTCCCTAAACTCCTGAGTGGTACAGGAGTAGTAAGGTATGCTACTTACTGTCTTACTGGTTCTGCCAACTGAAGAACTAAGGCCTAAGGAAAATGCGCCCACCCCAGAACCTATGTGTGATGATCCCTGAAGCAGCAAAGTTGTGAATTCCCCCAAAACCTATATGGTTTTTGAGGGAAGTCCTAACAAGTACTTGAAGGAAAAAAAATCGAATAAATAGCCCAGAAGGTCCTCAGTAGGTATCAGAGGCTGTAAAAATAAAAAAACAAAAACAGGACAAGTGTTTGGAGATAGCTTCAAGGAAAGGCCTGATGTAAAAATTTACTGTTAAAGAGAAGCTAAGCTTAAGACATACAGCTTGCCCTTGGCTTATTCTTAAACAAGGTTCGGGCAGGAACTATTGCTTTGATCGAAAGTGGGCTCAAGCAACTGAATTATTGAGTGAATTATTGATGTAGCAGGTGATACAAAGTTTTACCTCACACTTTTTATACAGGCAGCATAATTCGTTGCATGAGAAGGCTAGAAGAATTGCTGCGGCAGATGTGCCAGGCTGCAAAAGCCATTGGAAACACAGAGCTGGAAAACAAGTTTGCAGAGGGTACGTATTTCACTTCCACAGTGTAAGATGCAATTCCAGCAAGCATATGATAGGAAAGTTGTGGGGAGGGAGAGGGGTGGCAGGCAGGGCAGATCATGGGTGAAAGGTTTGGTAATATGAGCTCTTGGTATCATGGTAAACAGCATCAGTGCTGTCTTTCCAGATAAAATCTATGTTACAAAGTTTGATGTTTTGATGCATACTAACAATTGACTGAAAATGGATGGACAGTGACTTCCATTCAAGACTTGGAACACGTTACTGCCAAGTATTACATGACTTTAACTGTACTCAAAATAGTGATTGTTTTACTTATGACTGCTAGGTATTAATACAGTTTTCCTTTTTAATAGGGATTACAAAAATCAAGAGAGATATTGTGTTTGCTGCAAGCCTTTACCTGTGACAGAAGGTACCTTCCAAAAACAGTACTAGTTTCACATTATGGAGACAGTTCATCAGCTTCACATGCTACTTCCAGCTCAAGTCATTATTTCCTTTAATGATGTGTATTTAAACCAGTTGTTTCATTTAAGAAGGCATGTACAAACAGCAGTGCATGTAATATACCTGTTACCATGTTTTCAATAAAAATTTACAATTTGAATAGCTTTTTTCTTTTAAGCAACAGCTTGAATCAACAGAACTTTGAAGTTTAGATATATGCTAACTGTGGTAGATGTTACTATATACAGATAAAGTGAGCATCCAAGAGCAGCAGCAGTCTCTTAAAGGCATTTACTTATATTACATAGTTAGACTTGTGAAATCGTTTTTCTTTCAGAGAAAGACAGGTGAGGTGGGTCATGCTTCATGGTTGGTGATTGCTGCCAAAGTGATTCCCATTTGTTGGTGTCTCATGCAGGGTTGTATGGGAGTCTTCTTTTGGTTGAAATGTACATCCTCTCACTTTGAAGAAGTCAGACACGTACACAACCTAAGTGAACAAATCAGTGTTAAGCTCCTGCACTTGTCAGTCTTTCAAACAATGGGTAAATGCTTTTGCAGAAGGTTAATTCCACAATCAAAACTAATAAAAAGTTAACAGATTAAAACATTAGAAAATGGCTAGGACATCTATAAAAATCTGACACCTGTTCTTTAAGTAGTTTTTCCCCCAGATATCCCCACCCCTCACTGACCACTTAGCCACAGATGGTGTAAGTGCCAACTGCTGTAACTGCCTTACCAGGCACTTCTTCATTACAATAGCCATAGTTAAACAACTCCACATGAAGAAGCAAGATAGGCTTGCTGAGGACCCATGTCACATGCACGATTAAACTTATTCTGCAATTTATTTAGAACAGGACAGGAGAGCTTGCGCTTCAGCTGAGGAAAGAGGGTTCAGTAATAGCTGCTGGTCTTGAGTGTCCCTCTCACTTGCATTTATTTAAAAGCTGTTTCAACCAAGCTTTTATTTGGCTCCTTGGCAAGGTTGACAGCAGCTCCCTCTCCAATACTTGTGTCTCACCACAGCTCCAGCAGCTGTTAAGGCCAACTCTTTTGGCCAACTCTGTTACCCTTTCCTGCATTCCCTTGAACATTCCACCTCACTTCCTTCACAGCTGCCATTTATGAGACAGGTGCCTTGAACCACTTTTGCAGCTTGCTCTTCTCTCGAGATTTAGAATTTGGCTAGAAGCAAAAGGTACAGTTATGTAGAAGCTCACATTTTTGCAGACTGTTTCCGTCACTGCTATTTGAAAAGCTCTTGGGCAGGGACAATTTCATGTTGTCTAACAGTTAAAGAGCCACTTATCTCATCATTGGCCCAGAGTCTGCCTAACTCCCCAAAGTGTTCTTGCTACACCCAGTTCGAGGAGTTGTTTCCTTTCTCCAGCAATTTTCAGATCATTAGGAAGACAGGTCTGCTTCCCTCTGAACACTGCCAAGTTGGTCTACATTCTAAGGTGCTGTTTATAAAAGCAGTATTTACAGACACACACACACACATCCTCAGGAATTACTTACAATGAGCACAGCTACCACTGCTCCCTGAATGAGTCCTGTTAAAACATCACTCCAATGATGCTTGTAATCAGAAACACGTGAGAGACCCACATAGATAGATGCAGAAATAAGACCAAACTGTAGAGTAGGACGTACAAGTCTTGCCCAATCCCCTTTCATTCTGGCCTGAAGGTAAAGCTAAAAGGAAGAGAAAATAATTATAAAATGCAGTAAATACAGAAGCAGTAATTAGTTAAAATTGTGTTGGGTCTGCTCAAAGACTTGAATTGAAATTTGTGCTCAGAGACATAATAATATGCACAGATGTTCCAAGTGCTGCATTCCAACACGTATACTAAGACAGAGCTTGACAGTCAGTGTTGATCTTTATATTTCATGTAAAGCCACATAACACCATCATACAGATACTTGCTCTGTTTGTAGCAATGTGAAAAATATTACTATTTTCAGGATAACGGTCCTGGTAATACCAGAGCCACTTAAGGCTTAGAAAGAATCCAGTGGAAGTCAGGCCAGTATTTTACTCTTGCATTAACAACAGGTAAGTCTTATATTATTACTAAAAAAAAAAAAAAAGCTGGCAACAATCCAAATTTACAGTCCTCCTAATACAGGGAGCTCTGAGCAGGAAGACTGTTAACATCTTCACTGAAGTTTTATATATACTATACATGGAGCTAACAAGTTTTTAACTTCATTCTTCATTCCAGTCACCTTTAGTATTGTCAACTTTTAGCATAAAATTCCATGGTAGTTAAGTGCTAGAACTAACTTGATAAGGTGACAGCATCCAGGCTCACATTCCTCAGTTGTCACTGGTGTGTTTCTCCAAGCTCCATCTGTTCTTAGTCCTTTTTAGCTGCATATTAACCATATTACCACTCTGGTAAGCAAGTGGATATGTGCAGTCCCCATGCTTTCTCTCTCTCAGCTCTTTTTATGTTGTGTGTATCTATGCTTTTGATGTGTTACCACAAGTTCACAGTATTTAACTATTACTCTCCCATCTAATCTAAGACCCTGCTTTTGTCTCCTTCTCTGGTCTGTCTAGGACAGAAACCTCTTATTTCAGCTATAAAAGGAGCTTCTCCAAATCCACCCTGGAAACATTTGATTTTATTTTGGAACTCGATCCTGTCACTAAAAAAGGCACCATAGTTATTGTATTTATGGAGAGAAGAACAACACAGTTGGAAGTTATGTTTAATGTTTTAAGTTTATCTTTTCAGTACCATCTAGGAACTTCACGTCAGTAACAAAACCTTAATGGTCAGTCTTGTGAAATCATAGAAGCTAACTAAAACACAGGCTTCAGGCAGTGAGACAGCACACAGCTTCTGGTAAATCCCTCCGTGCCAGCTTCAAAAGCCATGGCTACCTTTTAGGAGCGTTACATTTGCAATGTAAATACAGGCATAGAGCACTGTAGATGCAAAGGTACTACTTTCCAAAGTTAAACATGTCTAATGTTTGGTTGGTTTCTCTGAGTAACTTACATCATCATTTTGACATGCTGACTTTTTCAGCTACAAATAGAGCATCAAAAAGATCAATCCTGTCTAAGTAGCAAGGTCAGGGTGAAATAAGACTCTGAAGAAGCTACAGCTAAGCCTGAACTGGAAATAATTTTTTTTATCCCTCAAGTGGTGGGCACTGCACATTTCTCAGGACCTTAATTTCACCCCTAGGGAAAATACAGTTTATCCACTTAAAAAAATAGCTGTCACACAGGTCTTATAACAAAAGGTATTTTAATGGCCTTACACATTAATACTACTACTGGATTTACCAACAGTAGAGCAGAACACTACCTGAGTGCCAGATGGAGCAGAGGTGGGTCCAAGGAGCACATGCTGGTAGCCTAAAAAGAACTGGCTGATGATTCGATACTGGCTATTCTTTCCTCTTTCCCTATTCCCACTAAATTCTTCTTAAAACAGGTAAAAATACCTTGCTGTAATGAAAGTTTTCCATGTAAGCATTTCTGGTAGTTGGCAAAGATGCCTTGTCGTATTAGAAAGGAAAAGGGTTATGCAACTGCAGATAGTTGGGAAATCAGGTTTGCTTCTGAACAGAGGAAGGAAAGAGGCAAGACAGACACAAAGCAAACTTGGAAAGATGCCAGCCCATGATGCTGGATGACCAATAAAAGAGTCTTTGAATGCCCCTTAACACTGCATGTATTCAGATTGACAGAGCATCAAGCAAGAGGCTGGGATTTAACATCTACTTGAATGCTTAATGTCCACACTTAATCTCCAGCCAGAGAAAGTCTGGAGCTGCTTTATCACCTGTGGAACACATGCAGTTGACTACAGGCTTCATCAGTTCTAGGTGCTTCTTCACACCACCAACTCCAGCAGCTGTGCAGCCAATGCCCAAAGCCCTTCTTACACCTTCCACCAGCAGACAGATTTATATTGTTCCAAAACTAGGTGTGAGAAATCATAGCACAGATAAGTGTCAGTATGACTGATCACTGCTGTGTTTAATTTCAGAAGTAGCACCTCCTCTTCTGGTTACAATCAGATTTCTTCTGTTATTTTTTTATTCAGCTTATTAACCAGCTGCTGCAGTGGCAAATTCCGTGTTATTTTTAAGCAGGTAACTTCAAACTGACACTGCTTTTAATAGGCTTACTCACTCATTCTCCCCCACAAAGATTCTTGCTACTGCCATGACTCACTCTTAGAAAGACAACAGCAACATGTCTGGGCTGAAACAGGCCGGCAGGACTGCATGGGAAAGTTAAACAGCCAAAGAGCTTCAGGAAGCAGCCTTTGCCTTGTAATTCCACAAAACATAAACCAAGGTTGATACCAAAAGTATGCCTTTACATAGTATTATAGAGTCCTGTAGTGTTACGTAGTCCTTTATATATTATTGGTCCTTCTATAGCATGATATGCACAATATGGAGATGTCCTGGTGTTACACTGCATTAACACTACTATTTTGACCCTGTTGACTAACAGGACAATGACTTCAGCCTGCTCACAGACCCTCCCAATGTGCATGGAATGCCTCAGGTTCTTCTGCTCCACTTTGAAGTCACTTGCAGCACAGGCTTAATGAAAGTAAACAGCAGCAAATCCCTGCCTGTCTCTCCTCGCTCAAATCCCTTTGCTAGAAAGGAATAGGTTTGTAACCTACAAAAGCAACAGGAACTTGAGAAAATATCATCTGGCTAATAATACTGCTGCAGTACCCCTTACCAGCATTTCAGTTGTTGCTAAGAAATACACTTGTGAGTCTACAAACGCAGTGGGAGTGCCCAGAGCTGTTGTGGCAGCGATGCACTCCTATCAGTGACAGCTACCTGACTGTGCCAGCTCCCCTGCTATCTTGTTTCTGAGCATCTGTCTCATGGTTCAGTAGTGTCACTCAGCTATGATCAGTTTTGCCTCACTCCTCCATCCTGCTGTTTCTCATGTTTGTTTTGTTCATTCTTTTTAAAGCATACAAATAGATTTCATAGAAACTGTCTTGTAATGGGATTAAACAAACAGCTTTTTTCCCCTACTAGCTCATGCATACTCTATAATGAAAATATGTTCTCTACACCACATACATCCTGAATACAAGTTTCTTCTTAATCTATGGTCTCGTACTTCATGTCTAAAAATACACACAAGAATGAAAAGAAACTCACAGCCACTTTGTGGCTTCTTGCAAGAAGCCACAGACATGAACGGAAGGGTCTCTGCAACAGGAGAATTATTTGCTACTCTTGATGTTTCTAGCATAGCTTTCAAGTATTTGCTCTTCCACCAAAGCAGTATTAATATACATATGCCTGCCTACCTAATTGTAAAGTATGGTGGCTTTTATTTCCTAGATGAACTTTTGGAGGTGTAACCATGCGGCTTCATAAGAAAATTTCCTAACAGCTAAGATCTTGCAGCTCGACCTGAAGAACACAAATTACTTTAAGTCTCCTAAGCCCTAGTCACTCCACTGGCCAAGGTAATTTTTCAGATACTTAGACACTTAGAACTCCTTGGTCATTTTTCATTCAATACCTTCTCAGCTTTTTTCCAAAATCCTATTAAACAAAAATTCTGTATTGCAAAACTTTTTGCCTGTTAAGGTATAGGAAATCCTCCTGCACCTTCAGTCCTTCAAGAATGCAAGTCAAAAGGAAGAAAGTTTGGGGGGGGGGGATTTCCCCCTACCAGGAAGAGTTTTACTGGCACAAATCATCATTTTTCAAAAATGGATTTTCTTAAATAGGATTTTATCCTTTGTGATACCAAAAGGCCCAGGTAATCACATTTCCTACAGGTGTCCTCTTCTGTCCTAAGGAACAGAAACACACCTTCCCTTTGGAGAGGTACCTCTAACTTTTGTCTCCTCAATCCTAATATTCTCACAGCATCATGAACTTAATAGCAGAACAGAGAGAGAACAGAAGGAAAACTAGTTTTCCTAGAGGGAAAACTCCCCTGTGACACAGGGAAATGAGAACTCTTTTCAATTTGCCTGAGTACAAGCAGTAAGAGTGGAAGAGAAACTAAGGTGCAGAAAGTCAGTTTTCTTCTGAGATAAGCCCTGCTTTGAGAGATCACGGGAGTGATACGGGACTGCAAGTAAACGGCATTTACTTAGCACTTACTATTAGTCATGCCTAACTTTGGTTTCATGATACCTGCCTGAGCATTAAGAAAAAGCCCTATGGCATTACTGTTTTGCTCTAACAGGCACAAGATCCTACTGCAGTTATAATTAGTATTTGGATCCATTACTGACTACAGTTAGAAAGGCATATACTTTGAAGGAAGTCTGCTGACCCTGAAAGTCCCAAGAGCCACAAACAGTAATCAGTGCTGTGGAAATCCACCATAAGGATTCTTCCCAAACCAAGAAGCTCTGAAACACTAATGCATAAGCTACCTCAAGCGTGTGTACACATGTATGTGGTTGGCTTTGGTATTTCTGGGGTGGAGGAAGGGGATTTGAAGGTACTGTGTTCTGGTGGTTTTGTTAATGAGGCAGGGGTGGAAGGAAGAAGGGAAAGCACAGCAGGCACCAGTGTTTAAAAGTCTTCAGAAAAAACAGTCTCAGCATAACTAACATGATAAAGATGGGGCAAAATTCTCCAGAAGACCTGGGGTTAGGACCATTTGTAGGATAGGAATATTCTGCTTCTATGGATATCCCAAGGACAGCCTTGCAGGACACAATCCCCCTGCTCCTAAGACTGTGAAGTCTTCCATTAGGAAGCTAAGTAGAACGCAGAGAGTGCCAAAGTAACTATCTGCCCTCCAACTCTATCCGTAAATAAGCATCATTGCCTTTCTGTGAGGAGAGGGGACTCCACAGTACTACACACTTCCACAAGACACAGTTTGTACCCAAGTTATCTTTGATATAAGCAGTTTATTCAACCAAGATCATCCAAAGAGCTGAAACATTTACCCTGGATTCTTGCATAATGCTATAAAACAACAGAAAACAAACATTTAGACAGATGGGTATCTGCCATGTCCCTGTTCCAGTCGTGCTCAACAATCCAGCAGTATAGACCAAGACACCTCTGGCCTGTGCAGACTAGGTAACAGGGGAGAAAAAAGCCCTCTTGGAGATCTTCCAAGATTTCTACTTCTGTGAAGGTTTGCAAAAAATAGCTGTTCCCTTTCTGCATGTTACAGGAAAGTTTATAGAGATTCCTTTGTATAAAAGCTAGTTTGTATAAAAGCTATTAATCATATTTCAGCTAGCTAGCACAAACTGGAATTCAAGGAAGTCTAAGAAATCCAGTAAACAGTTTAAAAATTGCAGTTCTGAGCACAAAACAATGGCCAACAGCCACAAGAGAAATAACCCTTCATATACAATAACGTGTTTATGCAAGTGTTACATACAAGTGCAACAGCTTGCTTTCATGCCCGTAAGAACTGTACCTATGAATAAACACAGAGCTCTAGGCATCCACCAACAAGACACTGCCTGCAAACCAGAAATCAGTGTGCAGTTTGTTTCATGTGAAGCTTGATGTTCACAGAGATAATGCCTATCCCATGTAATTTTAAAACACAACAGGCTGACATCCAAACAGAAAACTGCATTATAAAAGCACTGCAGAGATGTAGCGGAATTCATGAGTCACTCATGAGCTGGGGGGTTCTTAAAAGGAAGCAACTTAGACTTTGTAGTTTATTTTGCCTTTTTAATAGTATCTCCTCCTTTTCTTAACAAATACATATTTATCATCCCTGGTGTATCTGCAGTATTATCTGTTTTTTAGTTTTACTTTGATTTTGAAACAAAGGAGAAAGAAGCAATATTTCAGAATTAGTTTTTCCCCTTCGAGTGAAGGAAAAGGATATAGGTCTGCAGTTACTTCAGTGTGCAGGTGTATCTGGGCTGTGTTACCCCTTCTGCTGTGTTCCTGCCGACTCCCCTGTGCCAGCCCTGATGTTTGAATAGCCCTACAGTGAGCTGGTACAGCAAACTGACCCACTGGACAGCTGAATTAAGGGGGGAAAATGACTGGACTAGGGAGAAAAAGGCAGAATATGTACTAGTCTGGCCTCTTCAAAATAACTGAATGCTGCTGTCAGAAGGCAACTGACGTGCAAGAGCTGACTCCTTTGCAATGGAAAAAAATCCTGTCTGTTACTAGTAAAAGCCCAACTCTCAATTCAGTATCAGAAGTACAATCTGTCTATTCTGTAGAGACATTTCCCACTGGACAAGTAATGTTTTGTGTGTTTTTAATCCTCCAGCCTCAACTTGGCTGTACACTGCAGAAATAATTGTTTACTGACATAATTTTACCATAAAGCAGGATAAACAATAACATTTTATTCCACTGCAAATGCTAACACTTAGCTCTTAATGTGTTCCTTCTTCTTGGAGCAAGTATCTTTCTGTTGTGCCTACCAAGTTATAGAAACCTTGTAAGCACTGTAAGATACTGCTTTCAGCTCAGTCCCACAGGAGCCAATTCACAGTAATCTCATCACCACTGACAGCCGTTAACTCCCCCATGCAAACTATGGAGAAGTTGTTTTGCTTCGTTTGCTTACTATTAAGAAGTCTGAATAGCAACATTAAAAGAATACTAGGAGTGCATACAAGCAGGAGCAGAAGTCTCCATACTTGAGCTGCACAGCATGACCAGTTACACTTTATTTTTTCATCTCTGCTTCAAGTGAGATGCTTGGTACTAATCGCAGCTGCAGCCAAACAAAATCATTTCCAGTAACAAACGAAGACTAGGTAGAGTCCTCAACTTTTGTGCGGGCAGGAACACACTGACTGTTCTGTAGCTCTAGTCAGTAGCATTTGGGAAAGTAAAGGACTACTGCCACGCAAACAGACATACCTAAAATACTATGTTAAAGGCTCCCAGGGTCTTATTTGGTACCGTTTCACTCAACCTCCAATCCCCACATAAATAATTAAGAGATTTTGAGAGCAAAGCTTGATTGGCACATTTAGGAGTATAAGTACAAAACCCCGCTTTCACTTGTGTTGAGCCTATGATCTTTCTGTGAAAGAAGGCTGCCAGCCCAGGTCACTGAAGTACCACTCACCCTCCCATTCTCGTCTGCAATTCCCCATGTCCTTGGACACACAAGATGTTCTTTCCTAATGAACTGCTGGAGAGCTTCAGAGCTACTCAAGTTACATCACGCAAAGATTCATCATCCCCTTTCGTCCCAAGTCTAAGCAACACAAACACGCTGCCATCCCCAGAATAGCAGGGCAGCTTGGCTGGGTTTCTGCAGCCCTGTTCTCCATCCCGGGTTAGATGTAGGCATGGATGTGCCCAGGCCAGCTACAGCCAAGACTGACTCCATTACAGCAACCTGATCCACAAGGCTGCACTCATTTCTGCCAACTGCAATGGTAGCAGTGGGGTCATTCTCACTCCTGAAGACAGCATGAATTTAGCATGTGCATTACAATAGCTTTCAGACATAAGTTTAGAAAAAATAAAAAAAAGTTGAAGCAAAAACTTCTATGATTAACTGCAGCATCTTCCCCCGTGGAGGAATTGTAGCAGTGTCCACGTGACCAAACCAGCAGAAGAGGTGTTCAGCTACACTCACCCTCCCATTCTCCAAGCCAAGATAAAACGGTTTTGTTGATACAGGAGAGATCCTGCCAGCTGTCGCTATGAAAGGAAAGCAGAAGCAGGGGGAGAGGATGACAGAGACAATTTGGGATCCAGCATCTGTTATTAGGTCACTGAGTTCCCACATGCTGTTGCAGCTCAAACTGTTTCCACTTGAAGCTGTTGTTGGCAAAAGCATTCCAGAGATAACTGCTCCGACTGGACCCAAACTGACCCACCTGCTCTGCCAAGTGAATCCCAAAATACATTCTTCATCACAACTTCCTGGCCTGACAGTGCACAGATTTTGTTCTGTGGTTTCACCCATTCCAGTGAGTTAGAAACTAGAAGAAACCATTAGTCCAACCTAGAAGTAGGCTGAAAAATCCAGGCCTTAGACCCGCCCAGCCCCACACAAGGGCTTTTTTACAGGGACATGGCAACACAACATCCAGTTAATCACACAGCAGTGGTCTCTATGCTGCAAGAATAAGTGATATACACCACTGCTTATTTAAACAGGTAGAGTATATAAACTATTTAACATTCCCTAAGGTGTTCAAAACCCACACATTTCTACCGTATTAATCTTTTAGAACTTGTTAGATAAGTGTTTTATGCAGCAGGATTAATGCATTCTTCTCCTTACTCCGCGGGTGAGCAAGCCTCCTTTCTCAATGGCAGGTGCCACAGTTATTTGCAGTAGGCACTGCCCTGGCTTCTGTTTAATGCCAGATAGTCACATACAGCAAGCTACAAGAGACCAGTTCAAGTAGAGATTTTGCACATGAGCACACTAACAATTCAAACATGGTAACAAAATGTGGATTCATTATAGTGTGCCACAAAAGGCCTTAAACAGGGACTGGCTTAATGAAGCTGCTATCAATTATGGCGGTATGTAAGTTGATATGGTATCGCAGGCTCATTCCTTTTATTTAGATAACCTTTAAAAGCTTCACTGACACGTGCACAGGTGAGTGTTGCTCCTGCAAGGAACCTAAGACAGACAATATTGACAGTGTAACAGTGCTGGGGAACAAAGTTTATTTGTGTCCTCCCAGAAGGACATGAGCCTAAGTTACATAACAAGTAAGTTCCATTCCTGAAGTTAACTTTTAAGTTCTGCACTCCAGTGCTGTCCCACAAACCAAAAGAAAAACTAAGGAGAAATGTTTCCAATTCCCAGATACGTGCTTGCTTAGACTATTAATTTTGAACAGTTCATGGCGGCATGATACTCTTTCATGTTTCCTTAGCTTTTTTAAAATTCAATTCTGTATTTTTAATTTTGGAATTTTAAGCTTTTCAGCTTCTGTCCTTCCTTCTGAACTAAAGCACATATTTTCTTCCATATGCTCCTGAAGTAAGAAAATGAGAGGCCATCTAGACAAAATCCCTGCTTCTAGACTAGTGAAGCCCCATAATATGTCAACAAAGTCACAACATTGCCAAGAGATGAACTTTTAAAAAAACATCCATCCAGCAGTACCTAGAGATTACAGTTTTTGTCAACAGCTTCCTTCACATTGGCTATAAATTCTGAGCTGTCAGGTGTTCCCATGTACTGCCCACACCTTGAGGTGGGACATGCAGCACTGGATTATGTTGAAAATTGCAGGTTTTTCACCCGACCAGCAGTCAGAACTCAGGTACTACAGTTCCTACTGAGCCTTGTGGAATTTCTCCCGTCACCAAAGGTTTGAAGCATCGAAAACATTTGAAAATGCCAATGAACCACCTCACAGTTGTTTTTAATCCATCATGTACAAGTGCAGAACAGAAGAAAAATCTGCAGTTTAGCTTGTTTGTAATTCAGTAATTCTGCTCTTAGTAACTGAAGATGCAGAAGTATTTCACTACCATGCCTAGTATTCTGCAAGGTGGCTTTATTTAAGCCCCAAACTTCAGGCATCTCTTACTTCACAGCTGCAGTGTTTGTGCTGTCTGTGGCAGAGCTAATTTCCCCCTTGATTCCCCCAAAACGTTCCCCCATTTTTGAAACGCATGACCTGACACAGTACACATGTTCATCAAGTAACATGCAAGAGTATGCTTCCTGCAGTATGCACAACACACCACACTCCTCTCGTCTCTCCAGAAACCAGCATGCTAGTGTCTGTCTATGATTAATACTGCCGATAAGTAATGCCACATGCTAATGATTCTATCCTGCTCATGACTCAGTCCACAATAAGTGTACAAAGAGCAGATGAAGCCAGCATCAAAATTCAGTTAATTAACAGCTTATTAAGTGCCACAAGTTTGGTCTAGACCCAGTGGCAGCACCTCGCCTTGCCACCAGGGCAAGGGGGAGGGTTAGAAAGCAGTTTTCCTCACCTTCTTGCAATAGCTGTCTGCTTGAAGACATCTGTACTTTTATTAAAAATGAATAATCTTATTACAGGACAGAGAAAGTAGAAATCTAATTTCCACAAAGCCTCTTTATTTATACTGGGCAATAACTCAGCCAGAGACAAAACAAGAAACTGGGGTGCAGGAACAGATGAAGAATGCCTTCTACTGCCAGGGTTGTAGTCAAACCCAGGACATAACACTTTTTTCTTGAATGCTTTGTATTTACATCAGATCAAGACAGGTAAGAGAGGGGAGAGGAACTAAACAGGCTAAGCCATAAACAAACTGCAATGACAGATCTAAACTGAACACTGAGCTTCTGAAGAAGCTTTATTTTAAAATTAAGTTAAATTCTTATGTCATACTGAAGAGCCACTCCTTTCCCTGTGTGTTTGTAGGGTTTTTAGTTTAGTTTGAGCAATCTGCCCACTCACCGTGGATATTATACTCTTGGCAAGAGACAGGAGAAAAACAATAAAAATGCAGTCAAGATGAGAAGGCAAATTGAACCTGAGCTCTGTGAAGATTCTGGCAGGTAAGTATTATGTTAGCAATTTATATCCAGGACAAGAGCTTAATTTTACAACTACATTAACATAAAAATTGCACAAAGTTGTTCAATACCTTCTATGTTACAGATTGTCAAGGGGAGAACAATCAAATCAATCTTCCAACCTCGATGATTCTGTGATTCAGTGTTACAAAGCTTATTCTAGGACTGAAGAAAATTTGCCCTAGCTGTCATGAAACAATTTGAACTAAAATATATTCAGCTCCAACCGAAGCATTAGTGAATTGATCTTATCATTCCTATTTACTTCTACAGATGACTCTGTCCCCTCACTTCCCTCACTCACCCTCCCCACCCCAAAAAAGTAGGAGAAAATTAAAAGGAATTTAAAAATTCAAGTTGATCTGCTGCTTATGAGCCCACATGTGTTTGATCAGGGTTTAAGTTTAGGTTTTTTGTTTTTTAAAACAGGCTTTGAATGTTTCATTAAGTCAGACATATATCTTTTCATATGGCTTGCAATACTTTCAATATAACTAAATTTAAGTAGTAGCCTGTTTTCCAAACCCACTTGTCACCAGGTTCATTTTAGACAAGCCACACAAGCCAACTACCATAGTAACTATTTTTAGGCATACTGAACATAATTCTACTCTTGTCCCTGTATCCATGGCATTCCCCTACAACTCCTGCTGAGAAATCTTCAATTATTTCGACAAACATCCTACAAAGAAACGGCCCTTGCACAAAGCAGCTGAGTAAATATTTTCATTTTTGCACTAGATAACCATCAGACTTTTTGTTGCCATTTAAATGGAAAGAGAATACTTACTGCTAGGAAGAGCATGCAGTACATGGAGAACGAAGAATGGCCAGAGTAAAATGATAGTCTGGAAAAGAAGAGAGCAAACATCTCATTATTTTTCTTTTGCAATACTCAGTTTATGGTGATAACGATTTATTTTACACAAGTGAACTGGTAAAATGCAAACACCTTGATGCTTTTCTTCAAGGAGGCTATCACAAATGTCCGACAGCAGCTCCTGACAAACAGCACAGACTCCACTACTAAGCAGCTATCCTATTCCAGCCTTCAGTTGCTCTCTACATCAGGTAGTAACTACCAGTCCTTTGACAGAAGTTTGAACAGCAAGTGCCCTTCAAAGCAGTATATTTGTTCATCTTCTTGATAAATACAAAATTACTTATCTGACAGTCACAGCAGAGGGAAAGGCAGGAAGGCAGGTTCATTAGCCAACCAGCTGCAAAAGATGACACCTCATCTAGTATGTGTAGACATAACTTCAGACTTGGCTATCTCATTTAAAGAGCGTCGACATTGCCTTTAACTTGTGAAGGCTTCTAGCAGGTCCCAACAGAAGGGTCAGCTCATGCTGACAGTGCCTTCGGTAAGGTCCTCCCCTGCGCAGATGGTTTCTGAGGAGCTGAGTATCATAGCAGTAAAACAAATCCCACCCACCTCTTTGTCAAGAAGAGAGGGCAAAATGGAGAGGTATCTTTAATTCAGTCTTAAGCAGAAAAAGAAACTGTACTTCAACTGTTTTTAATATTTTGTGCGCAGAGCCCTGTAACAGTGCTACTTCATAGGCTCAGTCAGGTCTCAGCCAGGCTTCCGTGCCATTTAGCAACATAACACAACCACACTCCTCATTTAAGAGTTTGGCATACACAAACAAGGCAAACTCAATAAAAAGTCCAATCGCTCTCCAGACTGCCCTCCACCATACCCAGCAGGTCCCCATTTTGGTGTCTCAGGCAGGCGGAGAGCCTGAGGCCAGGGAAATTCCTGGTCAAGGGAAATGCTTCTACTCTTCTGAGTAATGAAGGCAGCCCTGATGTGCAGCAAGATAAATGGGTTGAACATTCACTACTCAAATACCACAAAGAAAGCAAGGAAACAGCCCTGTGTACAAGTGAAATTGCAAAACGTCCTGCATTAATTTGTATGTATAACACTACAAAACTGCATCAGGTATCAGAAAAAACCCACGTTTTTTTCACAGGTTTTAGAGTTCTTCGTTTATTAGTTCAAAGCATTGCCAACAGCTTTCCATTTCAGTCTATAAAAGAATACGGTAACTACGTATCACCACAGGTATTTTTCAATTTGGTTCTTCAATAGAAAAAAACATAGGGACAGCGTGCTACCTTCAGATGTTTGAAATTCAAAAACATTAAGATTACATTTTAGCTAGACATCCCTTCTCAATTTTAGTATTCTAACTCTTCACCAGTTAAATCTCTGGGCAAGAGTCCACTAAGAAAGCCAGTACAATAAGCATTTTGAAGAACTCTGCCTTTCAGACAAATATGTCATCTGAGCCACAAAGTAAAGCATGATGTTCTCCACAACAGAAAATACAGAGTAAGGAATTCCTGGCTTCCATGCCAGTATTTACCCACTGACTTTGGGGCTACTCCTATCGTCCATAAGACGATGGTTCCTACAATTTCTGAAGGCAACCTGCTGCCAGCTGAAGGCTAATAAGTGAGCAAAGGAATAAATATAATTCTTTAAATATATTTTGGAATTTCTATACCAGTTTAAAGGTGTTGCTGACTACTGGCGTTCTTGGTTTTAGGAATGTATTGTCCCAATGTGACATTCAGAATGCCTTGTTCCAAGTTCAAGGTTACAAGGTTTGAATGCATTCTCAGGCACAGATAAATACATTGTACATGACTGAAAACGTTGTGCTTAGCACATGAAGTATTGCCAGAAATACCACTGGGACAAAGTATTGATCCAACTTGTATATTGTGTAATCCCAGTGAAATTTCTTTGGCAATACTTCTGTCTCTTGACTTTTTTAAAAAAACAAGACATATTAAAAAAATAAATCTTAAAACCCTTCGAAACACTAAGTTTGACAATGGAAAAGTTTCCCAATGATTCCTCAGCACGCAAACATCATCTTCCCAAAGCCAGGAGAACATCCTGTCTATCAAACCAGCCAAGCGGCTGCACAGCCCAGGCTTCTTCGGGAGCATACTGCAAGTGCTGCCTTCCCACAAAATAGCATTTAAAAAATAAATTGTTTTTTTAATTAAAAAAAAACAAAACAAAACAGCCAGTATTTAATAGTCCCAAGAATGCAGCAGTATTAGAAACACATTTATAAATAAGATGGTACAGATAACTCTCAAAACCTTACCTTTTGCTAATGAAGAATGCTAGTGAAGAAAAGGCTAAATTATCCCAGTAGGAATCTGCACAGAACAGCTTTTTCAAATGAATATTAGAATAGTATCCAGTGAAACTGTAGTGTCATAAAATGGAGTTGGTAAGTGCAAAGTCTTGTTTTGATTCCTTCCAAAAGGTCAGAGTCTGACATCAAAAGAACAGCTTTGCAGACATCCAAAACTTTTACTCTATCAATACCTACCTCACAGATCGCTTCTGATGACAGGAACAAGGCTTCATTTTAATAGGCAAAACCACAACCTTTAACTATTTCCACTTGGGCAATACATTCCTACGAAGGCCTTAAGCAGTAACACAAAACCATTTCAGGTCTTAGATGAGGTCTGAAGTATACTCACAGTTACCAATGTATACAGTACAGTCGGACATCTCAAAAAGGTCTTAAAACTAGGTAAGGGCTGTTCAGCTTTCTTGAAACTTAGTTTTGCCACAAGTTTCACAGGGTTTATGGTAAAGCCACCATACTTTCTTAAAAAGCTTACCATAAGACTGATTACAATTAATAACTACAGTTTGCTACTTTAAGTCTGTATTTTTAAACATTACCTGGAAAAATAATTAAGTACAAACAATTTCTACAAGAAATAATTTAACTGAACCACTCAGTATTTTTAGTCAGGATTTCTAATACTGGATAGGCAAGTCTAAGACAGATTGCCTTGCAGGACTTAGCACTGACAACCATTTCATTCTGTCCTATTAATTTCCATGCACAAAGGCAGCTTGGCCTAGGGAGTAAAGCCCACCTGATAGAAGGTACCATTTCTTCAATTAGAAAACATACAGCAAATAAAAGGATCATTTGTCTTACTCTGTCACTTGCAAGAAAGAGCCTATTTTAAGTATTAAAATCTGCTTGGCAGTATTTTGTAAAGTGCATTATTTCATAAGTAAAATACTGAGCACTGGAGCTCAGTAAACAAGCTTGATGCCTTGCCTCCATATAATGTCCTTGTAAGGACATCTGAACGTGCAAAAACTTTTCAGCAAAGTGCAGGAGTCTGACAGGGAAGTGAACAGCCTTAGTGAGACACAAGACTAAGAAACAGCTAAATACATATGGCACCATGGAGCATTCATGGAGCATCAAATGGCAAGAAATTAAAGTATTAGAAATGACAGCAGAAGGGAATAAACCAGAAGACAGTATATCTATCTTGTGGTGCCACAAGAAACCTGGCAGAGGCTGAATGATAAGGGAATCTTCCCAATACAAACTACTGAATTATGGAATGATCCCTTAAGAGAGAAAAACGGGAGGCCCAGTAAAGCATTATGCACACTCCCATATCAAAGCACTGGATTGGCCTGCAAGTCCTTTCTGTCCTCAAGTTCTAGATTCTCCAAGTCTGACTCAAAGCTTCCACTGAGATTCATGTTACTCATTCCACTGATCTGGAGGGAACAAGCATCAGACAGAGCTGCAGCTCAGCACATCTGTATTGAGTAAGCCAGAGAGCTCCACATGCTGTCAGTGAAATATTCCTAGAATTTCATTCAGTGCCACGAGGACATGGTTTAATGAAGTGTCAGTTCTGTGCTCAAGCTATAGCCCCATATTCTTTAAAGTAAACTTTCTCTGCATTCAGCAATCAATATGTTTTCACAGCACTCACTTTCTTCAAGTGCTAGACTTGCAGGAGAGTACAACTTTCAAGATCAGCAGACACTGAAAGGTTTGGGGACTCTGAAAGTAAGGGCGTCTGTGATTATTGCAAAGAAATGCTTAAGTAAATGCACAAGCAGTTAATCTATTTAGCAATATCAGCAACTGCTCAAAAAATCATTTTCAAAAGACAATATTCCCCATTTCTCCACTTTGTTCTTTCTCTGCCACTAGTTAAACCCACACTTACGGTCAAAGTCTTACACTTGCAGAAATGAAAAGGCTGCAGAGTCTTTCCAATTCAGTTACCCTCATCCAGACAATTTTATTGACAGAGGTGTTCCAACATGAGGCTTACTAATCATTAAGTGTTTTGTGCAATTCCCTAACCATATTCGGGGTGAGGGGTAGATCCACACAGCTCTACTTTGAGTAGGCAGTGAGAACACTCTGCCAGTGGTGACTCAATACACATGAAACTGTATTTTTCTGCAAACAGTTACACATTTTTCCTTTCACAGGCTATCTTACCTTATGCTTATCTCACACAAATAAAACTTCCCTGCTTATCTTACTGTCATAAAATACATCTAGCAGGTTCTAGGAAGGAATAGACAGCCTTTTTGTAATTTCTAACAACCTTCCTGGGGGGTTGGACTAGATGATCTTTTGAGGTCCCTTCCAACCCCTAACATTCTGTGATGATTCCCCAGCACCACCCTTCTGAAACAAGCCCTGCAGACAGTGCAAGAAACAGAGTATAAGATAACCTTTTCCCAAGCTCAGGATTGACATGAAGTGGGTTTACGCAGTTATAAGTACTACAAGGCTTCTCCTCACTACTACATTGACCAGACTTTGAAGCTTTTTAACAAACTTCTGCTAGCATAGTTTGTTGTTTTGTTTTGTCTGGGGTTTTTTTATTTGTTTGTTGGTTTTCCTCTCTGGGAATTGAAGAAATATGTCATAATACATACAAGTAAGCAGATAAAATAAGCTTTATTTATTTCAACAGAAGTATTACATGCTGATAGAACACTCTACTCTAGTGGGCAATGACTAGTTAGCCAGCTCTATTCTGCATCTATCAGCAGTTTGCACCAGCTGCTACTAGAGGAATAAACTTCACTGTAAGATAATTGGTAAGGAAAAACCTCATCCCCTTACTATTTTTTCCCTTTCAAATGGGCAGCAGTCAACATGCATCTTTAACTTCTAAATTTTTGTCTAGGGAGCAAGAAGTTACATCCAGGGAGCGAGAAGTTACCAATTCCTGGTATTCAAACCACACACAAACACGTATGTTCTGAGCTCTCAACTTTACAAAGTCCAACCAACTGGCATGCTGCAATGGCATTCCACGTGCACGCTGCAAAACCACTGCAAAGCCAAGTTCTCTTTTGTCAGTTTTGACTTTGTCACTCAGTTTAAGTCAACACAGAAAGGGAAAGTTTAACTTTCCACTACATTTCTAGTTAGCCTCCTCTAATAGGGGGGAAAAAATATATATAAAAAAACCCCAGGACTTTTACTTCTTTCCTAGTAATACCCTCCCAGGAAAAGTAAAAGTGAAAATAGCAAGGAGACTCAACCAGCGTTTATAAAGACTAATAGTTCATTCTCACATGCATGAGGTTATAGGCTTCTGTTCCATTAACCATGTCTGTACAAGTTATCCACATAATACTGTTCTGACCCACAGGAGTGTTATTATTATTTTACGTAAAGGGAATGAGAACAAAGAAGATAATCCTGGTTAAATCAGGGATTTGATTGTTATTCTCTCCTTAAGAAGCCTCTTTGGGTATGCAGCACTTGGCAAGTGTGCAGAACCCTTCCCCCAAGAGACTTTTGTAATCTTCAAAAGGGGAAAAAGGGAAAGGAAGGCAGCAAGAGAATCATCAGCATTAAGAGGATTCAGTTCCTACCGTACTGTTTGAGCAATACACAGTTATACATATGTCTGAAGTTTTATCTTAAGAGACTCCTCTCTTCTTTTAACTTGAACATAAGCTTTGCAAACTGGTGAAATTCTGCCAAGAATGAGAAAATGCATCTACCTGCTTGATTAGCCACAGCTAGCCTCCAAGTAATTTCCAAAGTATGCTGAACACAAGTTACAAATTTTGTTTCCTAATGAACCTAAGCATGTTAAGCTACTGAAATAGCAGACAGACTGCAAGCACAGATTCTTCTGAAAACTGTTAAAGGGTGAAGAGTTTTCAGTTATGAAAATGAACACTCTCCAACACCACTTAGAAGGGCCAATTCACATTCAGGCAAAGGAGATGTAAGATCAGAAACGTGATCCAGATTGCAGAACTGCATCTCAATTGTTGTTACAGCATGTTCACCTTTCAGATTTAGTTGTCCCTACTGCTAGTTAATTTCTATTGCAAAGGCAGTTCTTCTTGCTTCTAGATCAAGTACAGCCCTATTTCACCATTAACTGTAGCCCAGAAGCTTCTAAAGTTAGTATTTACAGACTCCTATTCACTACCATATTTCTCCTTTTTTGTTCCATGTAAAACTAAGTGTAGGTGCCCTGACTAAACTCCAATTCTCAGAAGTGATTAATAATTTCATTAGGACTGGAAGTGTCCCTAGATTAGCCATGTTACATCTTGAATAACAGTAAATGTCAGAAGGATGAGGTAAGTGTTTAAGGAAAAAGTTGCACCATCTGAATAACAGTACACATATGTGACCTTCCATTCATCCCTTTCAACTGCTTTGGTACCCAAGAGTCTTAAGATTTTTTTTGCATGTATCTTTTCAGAAGTGAAAACTACTAAATTAGCCTCTGATGTAAACTCCTGAACATATAAATTTCAGTACTATAAAGTACTTAACATGTTAAAAGCTCTCTGACAGAAATAATCAAAATGCTATATACAACATACCAGTATGCCTCTAGTAAACACATGGTTAACAATCCTGTAGCAGCTTTAAAGAAATTTGATTAATGATTCTGTTAGAGAATGCCAGATTAGATAAGTAATCCATTTAGTTATGCTTGAATTATTAAATGCAGTTTGATTTTTTACAAAGTTTTAAGAAATTTCAAAACAAAATATTGGAACGTTTCATACAAGCTAAGTTATTTTAATGCAAAATTATGCTCCATCATAGAAATACTCCCAGTACTGCGGGACAGGTGGAAGGGTGGGGAGAGGGGGAAGGAGAGGGAGAGACAGGAACAATTGTTTAATAGAGATGGATTAACTTGAAGCAAATGTCCAGTCTTGGATTAGGTTTAAAAATTCCAAAGCAAACAAACAAATGCAAAGGCTATCTAATGAAACAGGGGAAAACAAAAGTATTAATTAAAGTGGAAGTAAGTAATGTATGAAAAGTTTGAGTTTGTTTTGGTTTGTTTTTTTTAACACAGTTACAGTTTTTAACAGAACAGACAACATTAGTGTTTCAAAAGTCTGGCTGAACTTCAAAACAAAGTTATGCAGGTTAGCCCCTTATCAGCCATCTGGCATGGGTGCCTAGCTACACGGAACAGCTCCGAATGATTTAACTTCACTCACTGGCATACATGAGTACAACCTGCGAAAGAACTCTGAACAAAGCTGAAATAAAATTCCTGGCAAATGACTGGTAAAGGGCACCACCTCAGCAGTTGTGTTGAAATAAATTATCAAGGTCTGAACAGTCAGCTCTAATTTCCTGAAGACTTCTTTGAAGATTACATTTTGAGTTTGCAGTGGCTGACTACACACAGCTCGTTTTGAGTGCAGTCTGCATGGGGGCAATACATCAACTGAAGCAGGGAACTGTTTTTTCCTTGAGACATCCGAGTTGTAATATGAATCTGTACATTATTAAGGCAATTAGAATTATGAACCTTAACCGCTGCATTATCTGTTACTAGAAACAGAACAAAGTGACAGACTAAAATTAAAGAACTTCAAATATCCAAAGTTAAACTCCACAGAAAGTGATTCACACACACACAAAAATCCCTGCTAGCTGCACAAGTCTGCTTTGGAGCCAGAGTTCAGGCATCACAGTGTCTCTGACGTGGCTAGACTTGTACAATATGGTTTAATATTTACCACTTCAGGTTCAAAGGTTTCACTTTTGTGTATGCGTTTACTGAGCTGACAAATAAACAAAAAAAAAAGACTGTTTCTTGGATCTCCCTAGTCACCAGGTTTTCACTGTTCCTCCGAACTCTGAGCTTTCCAGTCCTACCCTAACGCCCACACTCAGTAAAAAAAGCTAGAAAGTGATATCTAACAAAAATATTTACAAGTCAGCAATTGCATTATTATGACAAACCTGAACTACTCAGTTAAAATGCAATAAATACTGTATCCAAGAAAAATTTGTAGTAAACTCAGGAAGCCTGAGCACGTAGATTAAGAGCCCATTAGCACACACCCAGGAACATTACACATGAAAAAACCCCACTGTACAATAATGTGTTGTGATAGATTAGTTTAACCAGCGTTAGAGCAATAAGATAAATCAGCAAACTGTACTGCACGCTGCAACTAGATTTAGCATGACTACAGAAGGGGCGTTCACAGCCCAAATGAACATGGTGGCATCCAGTTTACCTTCCGAATACTGAAACCACTGCCCTGTTCCTCCTCCTTTGTGTTAAACTGTTCTGTTACGGGAGAACATGGCTTTCGGGAACAATTAATAAAAAATTATTTTGTTCCAATTTCATTGTAAAGCTCTGAAGAATTAAAGCATGTCTTGACGTACAATGTGACTCAAGCTTCAGCTACAAAAAGTTTTAACAGTGAATTCCTTTTAATATAGTCTATAGAGAAGTATTAAGGCAACCACAGTAAGTACATCCATTGTCAGCGCTCACATGCAGATCACCTACACTGCCTTCTATTTGCTCAGAAACAGAGGTTATGCAAGACATGGTATGTATGCACGTGCACAATACACACACTCTTGTTAGTTAGAAACTTGCCATCATAGCCAAAATTATTTACTTAAGAGGGCTAATCTGTCAAAAGACTGTTCAGACCTATATTCTCACATCCTCCTCTAGAAAAGATCTGAACCACTACCTTTTACTCCCATTTTTGCAGTATGTTACAAAGAAAGAACATGTTATGCTATGCCTTCCCATCTGCAACTGTTCCGCATCTCATAGCAGCAGCATGATAATTGAGCACTTTACATCCCTGGAATGAGAAAAGCTGCTTGGCTTACCTGAAGATTATAGAACATTGCTACACGCGTGTAATACCTCTGCTTTCTCAATTTTTAAGGGCATGAAAAAGTGGAGGGCGAGATGTTTGCTATAAGGGGTTTTTTTCTCTAATGAATACTGCCTCTTCCACCTTGGTAAAAACCTGAACTGTCTCCTTGTACCACACTGAAACTGCTTTGTTACAGAACTAGTGGCAGTACTGCCATTTCAAAAATGTGAGAGGTTTGAACTGCATTCATGAAGACTTCTAAATTTTGTTTTATTTATATACATATATATATATATT